>ML846920.1:16615-28862 GCA_009831015.1 Picea engelmannii
ACATACTAATAGGCCTACTACCAAGAATAACTCAAATGGAAAACCTAACGTGAAATCAATGAAATTAATTTAACATGATCCTACCTATCCTAAACATGAATGAGGTTTAGGGATAAGTGTAATGATAGTTCCAATGAAGCCAGTCAAGCATCTAACTAGAATCATGGTATCTACCCTTGTATTTGATTACAAACAAAAATAGGGAGATATTGAGTTTCAAACAATTGTATGCTAGCCTTTTGACTATCATATTAATTAAAAGTAGAGGTGTAGATTTGGACCACACAAATTCACATAAAAATAATGATAGTTGTTGTCTTTGCAAATATGAACTTCTATAAATGAATTCCATCCAAGATAATTAGATCAATATACTTTGCAGTTAGTCAGGAGTGAAATTGGGTACAATTTCACATTCAAACAATGAAAATATTGTTGGACACATCGCCTCCTATTACAATGTGCCTACCATATTTGAAATTTCACTTTCACTACTATTGGAAAAATTGTCCTTTGACCAAGTCACATGAGATAGAATGGTAAAAGGTTGCTTCAATAAAATTTTGGACTAGTCATCCTCTTTCCCTTCTTCCTAGTTGATCATTATTTCATAAACCCTCTATAAATTCATTTGTTACTTGGAGTTATTCAAATACTTATTCTTTTGATTCCCTAAAATTTCTTGTTCATCTTCCATAAAAACAAATAATGGGACAACATAGGATTTCATTGATGTTATCATGATTATTACTATACTATCTTGTATAATGATATTGTCATACAACATGTAATTTAATGGAAGGGAGGCGTATGGCGATGTGGAGAAGGGGAAGCGACACTACAAGGTAGCCTCCATCCAAAATGGCCAATGCGCCTAGCTTGTTAGCTAATAGCGGGAAATATCGTCAGAAAGAATCGCCCTACGCAAGTAACATGATTCATAGTCGACCTTGCAGGGAAGTGTGTCGAAGGGATGCAAATGAACTGGGTGAGCTACCTTATCATTGAGTTGGAGAAGGACTACCGCGAAGCGTAGGACCAAGGCTACAAGTTCCACTTTAGTTGGTTATTGATCTTAATAGCATTTTTCTCTTCGGAAATGCCAGAGGGAGTGAAATTCCTTGAAGTTGAGCCATCAGAACCACTGGCCATGAGGTTCACCACTTTGTGGTATTCGATCTACATGGAGAAGCAGTGGAAATCAAATGCGGTGTTCCACACCTACTACTTACAACTCAAGTGGGCCATTGAATCCTTCCCCGGAATGATGCCGAATACAATCCATCGGTTCAAGCCACTCGCGAAATTCCACGCAGACCGACACTTCATATATATCACCATGCATGGGGATGAAATAAATGAGGAGTTGCAGTCTTACTACAAATTAACTGATGAAGATATGGAGGAGATAACCAAAGAATGGCCAACAAAATTCCCTGTCCCAGTGGATGATGCAGAACTCTCTGACCCTGATATCATTGGAAGACCATTAGTCACTCGGGTCAAACATGATCAATAGTGCAGCGACAAGAAGAAGAAGAAAAATGAGGAGTTGCAAGACAACAATAGTGAGGAGAAGGACAATGCATTGGAGGAAATTGCGCCCAAATCACCTGCAAGAGGAAGATGCAACAAATTAAACCGAGAAGATGAAGGGGAAGAAGACAAGCAAGAAAAGGGTGAAGTGACACTGCCAAAGGATCCCATTACAGAGGCAGAGACATAAAAAAAAATGAAGGTTTCTCCGCAGAAACCCTCAGCAAGGAAGAAGTCCCGAGCCAATAAGACACATTCACATAATGATCTCATCATGGATGATGTTGACCTCATCATCGTAGCTGTAGAAGATGATTTGAAGGATATCTTGCATCGACATGAAGAAAAACATGAGACGATGTATGACAAAATCGAGGTGGAGCTGAAGGGGATACAACAAGCTATCTATTCGAGTCACGCAGTGTCTACTGCATTGTCACCATCAAAAGGTGGAGAATTGGGGGATGATCCCACCCAATTGTGAAGGATAGCAGATGAGATAGAGGCTCTCCTTCGTCAAGTCCAAGAAGAAAAGGAACAGGCCACAGAGGCCTTGAGGCAAGAAAAGGAGAAGGCCTTAGAGAAACTTCGGGTTGTGCAGCAAGAAAAATATGACCTTCGGGCGAAGTTCGAAGAAGATAAGGAGAAAATCCAGAAAGAGAACGACCAACTACTTACAGAGTAGACTGTGGTCAGAGAGGCAGTGAATAGAGCACTTCGTTCTGTGCCGGGCTTGGCATAGATGGAAGAAGAGACAACCGAGAGCCAAGTAGGGAATCTCGCTGAGGCCATTCAACAAATCCAAGCAAGAGTAGCAGAGATAGAAATTCAAGCAGTGCCTAGCACTCCACAGGAATTATGGGATCAAAGGGAAGAAACTTCCAAGAGCGCAGTAGAAAGAATCAGGGCGTTGGCCACAGAATGCAAACAACTCAGTGACCGATGTGCACAGACCTACGAGCGCCTTGCAAAAGACCCGGAGCTAAGGAGATTGGAGGCACAACTCCAGGAGGCGAAGCAGTAGGCTTCCACAGTGCAACCATAGTTGAAGTTGCTTACGGCCGTGGAGAATATTAAAAGGTCGCAGGAGTAGCACGCAGTTCAACAACAGGTCACTGCCATCCAGAGCCGAGTTATGGAGGTTTTGTGAGTGGTAAATCCATCTACGGACTAACATTTAGGGTTAAATTATGCACGCAGAAAAGACCTAAAGAATCCTATTTTCTACCATTGTCCCAGACCTAATCCCCATTATTCTTAAGAAAATACATAGTTAAGTGAGCATACATTATTTTAGACGTTTGATATTGATCCTTCTTCACACTTGATCGCTCCTTGACTGCAGCTCTCCTCCATGGCTGACTTGTATTCACACAAGATACACAACAAACTCTACATGCATTTGGTCTATAGATTAATGGGTTAGAGATTCAAACATGTATGCGATAAACTATGAACACCTCATATGGCGGGACAGGAAAAATACTTCTTTATTACCAACTTTAATAAATCAACTTACAATGACGAAGCTAGCCACTACTCTGCGAACCTGATCCTGGGCTCCTCTTCAATTGTCCTCCAACTTCTTTGCTCAATATCTCTCCTTGCACAAGGATGGCTAAAGGGTTGGGACAAAGGGAACGTGCAAATGGGTATAGTTTCTTTACTATGATTCTCCTCTTCCAAATGGGACCCTTAACCCTTCTTTTATAGGCTAGAATAAGATAGGTATTTGGTCGAACCCTCATCCATGCATGGATGGAAGGTTTAGTTAACTCACCCAAAACTGTGTGTTCCGTCGAAAACTTTCCTTTTTTCGTGCTTTTGTAGGTACACACGGGCTGTTTTGGGTCAGCTAGCATGTACACGCATGTAGTAATGGAGTAGGGCACGTGGGCCTTTATAAAAGAGGTTTTTAAGAAGAGTTGTTCAATAGTGCTTTGGAAAAGAAGGAATCTGAGATGGCCTGATGAAGTTAAGCATGTCTGGTGCAAATTAGGTTTATAACAGATGCCCCCTAATGTGTGAGGTTAGAAGAGCATATGATGGCCGAAATACATTAACAATCTTCACTGATGTGCTGAACAAGTGAGCCCGGGGACCAGGAATCGAGAGGTGTCATCTGCAAAATAACAATTGTCTCACCGAGGCGGGCATACCCATGCTCGGGATAAAATAAAATCATGGCTACCAATCAAATACACTGTATATCCATGTCATATAACTATATAAAGTGTAGCTGCGAACAATACACAACGGAGCTACATCTCGAAATCAAAAAGATATACATGTAGAGTATCCATCTTCTTAGAAGTTGATAAGGCCTGATGGATGGAGATGAGGTCTTCAGAGCTCGAGAAACAACTTCAAAATCTTCAAAACTAGGGTAGGAGTGTAATATGAGTGTATGACGTCACTACCCAGAGGTCTTCGACGACTCGTCGGGCATGGACTAGAGAATATTGATGATCAGACTAAAGGCTTCATTGATTTCGAACAAGGACTTGATTGGACACTCAGGATGGCCGAGTATGAGGGAAAGAGACAAACTGTAGAGGGGTCGACTCAGGCTTGGTAAAAACTTCCCTTGGACAACAGCACGACAAATGATGAGACTCAGGCAGCATGGCATTAACATAAGTTTACGAGGCAGGAGGCAACTCAAACTCTCCATATGTTTGGAAGAATAACCAAACGGAGGAGGACACAACTCTATGTAGTGAGAAAATATTCCTAAGGTCGTATTAAATCCCAGAGTTTGACGAGCAAATAGACAGATGTGCTTTATCCAAGGGCGACTTATTGTGCTGCCAATAAAGAAAATACTTTTCCCTTCCTCTTTTTGGGGTATATTTGATTTTTTTGTCTTTTTCAATGATTTTGGAAAAATAATAAAAGAATGTTACATTACAATGGAGAAATGAGTGTTACAAACATACAATTTCAAGGCGCAAGAACAAGACTGATGTTCAGAGAAATGATACTCGGGAAAAATCCTCCAGGGGCCAAAGGTGTCAAGACACAAAGGCAAAGTGATACATGGCTTGCGTATAAGGCATGCTTCAGATGGTTTAGTTGAGAGAAACATGGAGCCGACATTAGACCAAAGACGCAGGTATGCAAACACGATTAACAAAACACACAATGGTAACATCTTTCGATGTAAGTTTAACGAGCCCAGAGAAGGTAAGCTCGACAACTTTTCATATTTAGAGAGTCTGAAAAAATGTAAAAGGAGACTCCATTGGCATACCTTTTTTGAAGGTAGTCTAGTCAGTTTGAAAAAGGGGTAAACTAGCACCGACAAGACGTCTATTCAAAACCATTTTAATGAGTGTGATAAAGACAAGATCACTCGGCCATTTTTTCATTTTTAAGGAGTCTGAAAAAAGATTAACTATGGACTTCATCATGAATGTTCTTCTGGACCATTTTAATGAGTGTGAAGGAATAAGGTCACTCGACGATCTTTTCAATTTTAGGGAGTTTGAAAAGAGCTTAACTATGGACTCTGTGGGGGTTCCTTTTTCGTAAATTTAGTCCCTCAGGCCCGAAAAAGGGTTAAAATGATACCTGAGAGTACTCTTCTAGAGAACTGAAGTTCCTTAGAGTATACCTTTGTTTGTACAGTTGACCGTCCAGACCGAAAAAGGGATAAACTACCACCGGACAAACGTGACTTCAAATTTCAGTTTAACGAGCGTGAAAGGCCACAAGATCGCTCGACAATATTTTCATGTTTAGAGAGTGTGAAAAGGGCTTAAAAAAAGACCCGTGTAAGGAACGTTCTTCTGGACCAATTTAACGAGTGTGAAGAAACAAGGTCACTCGATAATCTTTTCATCTTTAGGGAGTCTGAAAAGGGCTTAAAGAAGACTCCATGGGGGCTACAACTCATGTATGAAACTGGTTCAGGTAGATCCCACTGCTAGGATAAGACCAAGAGTCTATTCGATAATCAACTTGGGAAGTCTCCCAAAAGGGAAGAAAACACAAACCATGGTGTAAGTCCTCATACAATATAGAAACCGTAGTCATGGCTTCAAGGATAGCCTCATCTGAAGGAAATTCAAAATCCAAAAAATCATGCAAACGAGGGTCGACAGTCCCAAAGGGTGAAGTAAACTGACCATACTCCATATGACGATGGAGGTTCTAAATAGGACTGGCAGAGTCTATCAGTGAAGAATCACGATCACGAGGGCTTGAGGATATACTAACAACGAGATTAGACTCAGAAGGATACTCAAGACTACTTGGACCAAGAGGGGGAAACAAGGGCTCCCATGCCCCCATTGGATAAACCAATGGATCAATTGCTGAGACTAAGTCTCGGGAAGGCCAACATGATTTCATAGGTTCTTGTTTAGAAGCAATTGAACATCGAGGATAAGATTCCACATAATTAACCCATGGCGGGTTAGAGTCTACATGAATGCTAGGAACATATAAAGGGGTAGTTTGAAATAATGCTGAATTAGGATGGTGATTATCAGATGCTAGTTGGTCGATAGTGACAATTCTTCCATTTTGAGGGAAGTGCATCACCTGGAAGAGCGTAGACACCACAACATTCATAGCATATACATAATCACACCCGAGAAGCATATTGAAATCTAACGGGCCTTGCACCACTATAACATTGACACAGACAATCTTCCCACCTAACGAGATAGGCAACTAAGGAAGAACCCCCAAATATTCACTAGGATGTATGTCAAAATCCAATAGTTCATGCGAAGAAGACACAAGCTCGAGAGATCCCAAGACTTTCCAAACCGAGGAGGATAAAATACTTGTAGAGGCTCCTTCATCCACAATACATCGATAAATGTTTGTTGAATTAACTTCAACCCTTATTTGAAAAGGTGCAGCAGAAGGAGGACGAGGCTCAACAAGTTCATTCCAATCAAAGGAAACCATTATAGAGCTTGGAGGGGGTGTGCTCGGAACGAGTGAAATTCCCCCTTGTTCTGAAAGTACTAAACCGAAAATGCTAAAAACATAGTCGGTAGACACGTCACTCCCCAAAATAAGAGTGGGATCATCCGATGAATGCATCGGCATGACCACTTTCACAACCAATGGCTGAATAGGCTGTGGGACTACATGGTCTAAAGGTACCTCACCCCCCAGAAGAGGAGTGGGATCAACCGATGACTGCATAGGCATGACCACTTTCACAACCAATGGCTGAATCGGCTGTGCGACTACATGGTCTAAAGGTACCTCACCCCCCAGCAGAGGAGTGGGATTAGTTGATGACTGCATCGGCATGACCACTTTCACAACCAATGGATGAATAGGCTGTGAGACTACATGGTCTAAAGGCACCTCACCCCTCAAAATAGGAGTGGGATCAGCCAATGACTGCATCGACATGACCACTTTCTCAACCAATGGTTGAATAGACTGCGAGGAAACCTCATAAGACTTAGAATTAGAAGAGCTTGCAGATAGTGACCACAATCTTTGTACCTCTAGAATGCCAAGGTACAAATGAGTAAGGTGATCTCCATTGCAAATCTTATAAGGGAACTTAGGCTTACGTCCTATCCGTCTAGGTTTATCAACAAAATTAATGCCCCCAACATGACTAACAGTGGTTGGTTGCACATCTCCAACATGACTTGCAGAGGTTAGTGATGGGTCGATAACATGACTTGCAGAGGCTACAGACCTATTACCAGTATGACTAGCAGGGATTGGAACTTTTCCCCCAGCATGAATTGCAGAAGGTGGGTGATTTCCCCCAGCATGACTTGCAGAGGTTGGGTGCTGGTCTTCAACGTGACTTGTAGAGGTTGTTGACCTATCTCCAACATGACTCGTAGAGGTTGGTGATTTCTTCTTCCTATTCTTCCTCTTTCTATTTCGTTTAGAATTCTGGTTACTAGTAACTGTACTTTCACCAGAGGCGAGAGAAAGAGCAGGATAATAATTTGCTAAGGAAGAAACATCAACAGGGTGCCCATGACATAAAGTTCTTAACTGAGAAGCGTCAAGAGAATTTGGGACATTTGGAATGGTACCCAACCAAACCGGTAATCCCACATTCAAGCCAGGAATGTACAAAATGGCCATCAAAGGGACACCAACGTTTTCGAAGAAGGGAAAAGCACAAGAATCCCCTTGTGAAGGGGCTCCTTGGTTGGTATCACCGGGAACTTTAGCCATGAATATCTTATGCACAGGTTCTCCCCTTGCGGGATCGTTCAAATCTGTAAAAGTCTCACACACTGACTCTGAAGAACCAGTGGTATCAAAACAATGTCTATAAAAAGGTGGCTCCATGTTTCTAAGCGAAAGACCAAAGGTCCTCACGACCGGCAGAGTGGGAAGTCTACCACCTTAGGTCAGAGACCCAAAGCCATGACTGACTAACTCACTATGGAAAACAAGCACACACTAAAAGTTCCTAAAGGCAAATCAAGCAAACGACTAACTAGTTGGAAGAACAGTTACACCAACCAACACTAGAGCAACTTACCGGTGCAAGTGAAACTCAAACACGGAATCACCCTCCGGGTATACTCTGCAAATAGTGGCTCGATGTCTGACCTAGGTACCGCGGTATACCCCCGCAATCACCTGTGTATGTCTCTAAAAACGATAGGCAACTAGGTTTCCAGCGCGCGAACAGTCACCAGGCAGGTACAGTCGAAAGTCGGGTAGACCACAATGAGCAGGGTATCGAGCCCGAAACCTGTCAAGGGTATCGAAGGCAAGTGGTCCGGAAGACAACTGAGGACCTCGAACGGATTCGAGACCCACGAAGCTCCGTGGAAAATGAAATCGACAAAATCCCAAGACAAGCCCTCTCTATGTGTTCTCCACTACGATTGGTAATAGAATTGTAGACCATGGTATTTGAAAAACAAAACACGTAACAATTAAATAATGAAAATACATAATTGTAGGTCTTTGGGATATCAGGGAAATTGTGATCCTGAAGGAGATTATGTGTATAGGAAAAATCGATCTTCTTATTCCCTCATTAGCAGGGAACAACGTAGTAAAGTTCAAGATTGGATATAAGAAAATTAAGGGTCGTAATATTAAATATTTCAACTCACAATTACCGTAGGATCAAAGGTTATCATGCAAATAGAAGGAACCAAAGAACAATCTCAATCGTTAATCATGACAGGATCAATGATCCATATCAATTCACATGGATACATGAGAGCCATTAATTTATGGAAGCTTAGTTTCCGACCGTTGGATCAAAGCAGGGATGAGATCCTAGTCATTTGTATGGAGGATTTTCTATAGACCATTAGAAGTGAAGCATTAATTAAATGGGAGCCGCCGGATGGTGATCAAGGAAATAAATGATAGTTGTCCATCTAAATGGTTGACTAGAAGAGATCCAACGAGGGTATATGATTCAACGAGTTAATGGAACACCTAGATCTGACCGTTCATCAAAGAGGAAGATCTACGACGGAGGATAATACAAAAAAGAGAAGTTGCATGGAATTTGAAATTTGGGTGCAACGTGCTTTTGATCTTGGCCATTCGTTTAATTGGTGATGTGTTAACATAGGATTTACATGCACAATGGGGAAGGAGTTAACAAACCACCATGTCGAGGAGTGTAGACCATCCATCTCAGTGTTTGATTAAAACATATTTACTGATCTATACTCATCATCGATTAAGCCTTCGCTGTCAGATCGTGGCTAAGGGAAAATATCTACGGTGGAAAAATATTTCCATGATCATCGTTTTAAATCCTAGCCCGAGGTTACAACCAAGGTTGACTGAGGGAAAAGGTAAGCACTTAAATCTGTTAATAGAGTTTATAAGGGTCCTTGGATACCCCTTTGTGGGTTTTATGAGCATGTATCCTTTGAAATATTCCAATTGTGGGTGTATGCCTTGGTGGAGATATTACAAAACATGTCTCAAAAAGTTGTGTAAGAGGCTACCCTTTTGGAATCTCAATCAAGTCTTCATTACCTTCATCTAGACTTATGGGGTTGGAAGGGATGCCCTCTAGAGTATGATTTTGATCAACTACAATTTCCGGGACATTCTAGTTTGCAGTGTTGTCTGAAACAATGATCTCTACATTGAATTTTTTTTTCAAATAACATCAAACTTCTTGTGGAAGAGGTTTATATTCTTAATTATGGCTTGTTTTAGTTGTCCCTTTTCCTCGACCACCTATGCTATGAAGTGTTTGTTAATTTGGTATAGTTCAATCAACTCAAAAACTTTTGTTTTGCGCGATCTAGAGAAATTAATATCTATAACCCAATCCACAAATTCTACTTCCAATTGTTATTTGGATAACTCCCGCCTTTTCTTATGAATGGTATGCTCCATGGAATCCATTTCCTACTTAATATTCTTTAGGAAAGGTCAATGATAATCAATCATTGCCTTCATGACATCATATTGAGCTCTGGTAATCCATTGGGGTTTTTCCTATATGGGAAACACTTTGTTGGCCACCTGGAATGTCTACTCGATCCTTGTTCACTAAAATCAGGTCCACCCTATAACCCTTTTACCTTCATGACCGATTGTTTGCTGGAGATATGGATGGAAATGGATTGAATGGGTTTATTTCTAATGGGATAAATAACATGTTCAAAGGGATGCACTTGAGTGGGATTAGGAGCCAACGATCCTCTGCAGGCTTTTACCTTGGCTTTTCTACCCTCTAAATTCACCCCCAAAACAAGAAATAGGGACCAAACAAGCACTGAAAACTTGGTTACTTTTACGAGTAACCACATCAGGGAAATAGAGGGGTAATTTGACATATCTATGACTAACAATGGTACCAGAAATCACAATCAATAGTAGGACAAACAACCCAAAATACCTTGTAACAGAATTGTACATGAAAACTAACCTTGGTGATGTGTTGAAATTCCATGAAACTAGAGACACATTTCAACAGGTACCATAATTTGAATAACCATCCTTTTTCATCATCCTTGAACTATAATTCTTCTATGAATCTAGAATTCCTGTGAAATTAATGAGGCCACAYTTCTCGTAAGCCATCATAAATGMAAGCGTAGGGAGAAAATGAGGTGGAGTAATCACGATATAATGGGAGAAATACATCCATTGGTACATCATGGGATAATTAGCATTGAGGTATCAYGATGTGGYAGCGTTYGGTCCATGCATAGGCTCCTTCTTGCACGRTCGTGCTGTCACCCCATCCAAGGATGTATAACTATCTAAATTAATCAAATAGTTTAATACCTCTTTTGAAATTGTTTTGTAGTATTTGAAGATTTAATCACTCAATTTACACTATTATTGATAAACTGATGTACAGATAATATATTTAATTTAATATTATTTATTTCCACTATTTTTGTTTTTGAGTGGGGAAATCAACAACTAGTCAGGCACGTACCAGCGTGACACATGGTCGTCTGACTGCTACCACTACAACCCTAGGCATGTCAACGCGACCCCTGTCAACGCGACCCCTCAGGTGGCACATAAGGCTATTCGAGAGTTTCAAATCAGTGATTTCACATTATAGAGTTCCTTAGCAATACACCATAGATTTTTCTATATTTTTCTATACTCCAAGGGCTTAATTAACTTCCATTATTATTAATCAACTAATATATAAATAATATGTTTAACTTGATAAAAGTTACTTCCTTTAATAACTTATAGAATACTCTTATCATGCATAACCTATTTCATACATACTTTACTTAACAACACAACATCTCAAAACAACATTAAATTTACATGATAATTTATGTTTATTATAAACCTTTTTCATCATTTCACTTAAGAATAATAGACTTAAGTACAACCAATTGATTTTTAAAAATCAATGGAGTTTTGGCTTTATAACTATTTCATTATGGAGATATTGTTTTTAAGATTTCTAATCATTAATATTGATTTATCCCTTTAACTTATATTAATTTTTATCATTATTTTATTAAATGGAAATATAACTAACTATTTTATTAAATGGAAATATTATGGAAATATGTTTTTAAGTTTGCTAATCATCAATATTGATTTTGTCCTTTTAACTTGTATTAATTTTTTTCCTTCATAAATATAAATATGTGATTTATTCTCTTTATATTATATTATTTTACATTGTTAATTAAAAATTTACATCAATTTATATCAATTTAATTAAATAATATTAAACATTATATATGAAATATAAATTTTATGTTAAATTAATTATGAAATTCATGTTTAATTAATTAAGTCTTAGTCTAAATTTTGTATGAAATGAATTTTTTAGGTGATATTTTCCGGGGACATTTGCCCAAAATTAGTACATAGACAGATTTGAGTGATTATTTCTGTATAATCTAAGTGAAGATAAACAGATTTGAGTGATTATTTATGTATAATCGGAATGTCCCACAAATTTTTGTTAAATCCATTTCTTCATTCAAAAATAAATTTTAAACAACAAAAACTAATAATTTATTATAAATTTATATTACAAGAAAAAAAACTATTTAATTTAATAGAACATTTGAATATCATCATTAATTAACAAATATATATATATATATATATATATATATATATATATATATATAAAACAAGAATATTTTAATTTTCAAAAATTAAAATATATTAATTTTTAATATATAACATATAAATTGAAAGTTTTTTAAAATTATAAATGTGAAAAAAATTATAGGAGGTTAAGTTGGTAGAATCTCCCTTATGGTGTCCAAATGAG
>ML846921.1:0-14796 GCA_009831015.1 Picea engelmannii
GATGGATTGCAACAGTTTCGTCAAGTCCTCCTTGTCTAACCCTTGCTCAAAAGATCCATGATCCAGACGACAACAACTTTACTGATTACTTTCCTCCAGTTCACTGTATGTTTCCTATGAGATCATAGGTTTCATGCTTCCAATTCTTCCTATTCCAGCACCACTTATGGGATCATAAGTTTGGTGTGATTCTCCTTTTCCAGTCCCCTTTCACCATTAAAAAGCTTTCTTATATAGCCTTGGAGAGGCTCAACAACTTGAGATATCCTTGGGGAAGGTGAGGATTTTCCTCCTTCGGTTGAGGATCTGCCCTAAGATCATGGTTGGACTAGGGATTCGAGCTCAACTGCCTTCTAAGAATGAAAAGATCCTTCCCCCATTCATCTCAACAACTCAACTGCTACCTAAAATAGGTAGCGCTCCCTTAAAAGGGCCATCAGAGTGCTATAGTGCTCCCTAGTAGTGTTTAGGGGAGCGCTAGCACTCCTAAAGACACCAATGCTCCCTCAGAAGGGCCAAAGGAGATTTATAACGCTCCCAAACAATGTAAGGGGGAGCGCCAACACTCCCAGAAGAGGTATAGGGGAGCACTCCCCTCCAAAAACTCAGTTTTTGGGGTGCTTTCAGATGGCAAAAGGTTTATAAGCCTACTGACTCATTTCTCCTCTTCCAAATCAAATGTTTGAGGTGTTTCAAGTGTCCTCCTCATGTTGTTATAGGCACGACATAGGCATCATGGCAGTATGCTTCCCTAACACTTGTGACACTTGTGAGAAAAATGCGACACTTGCGACCTTTGTAATGACGACACTTGCGACACTATCAAAGTGAGTATTTTTTATGTGTAACACTTGGTCATATTATATGCCTCCATGTGGCCCTGGCCCTATGGGCACACTGCTCTAGCCTTAAGCTCTCGGCCCTAGTCCTGTGCTTGGCCATGTGGCCAGGCCCCATACCTCCACGTGCTATTAGTAGTTAGAGCCCCTGAAGGTTAGCCAATGGTTAAGCCCCTTGGTTGGCAAGATAGCTTGACCGACCGAGGCTAACCTCCCTACTCCCATGCTTAATGATATACACCGGGTCACATAGCAGTGTAATAGGACCGGGATTCGAAGCCATATGTTATATCCATGCGCAAACAAAGATTGGAGTATGGTCATAGGTAAAGGTTACATGTGTCGAGGGTTGGGGCCACTCTCTATTTAGGAACTCAGGCCACTGACCCCTCTGAAGGCAACAGATAGGTTTACATCATTAACGATCATAGGGATGACGAAAATAATGTGTAACAATCACACCTCCCCACTAAAGGACCTTTTGGTCCCCAAAAGGTTACTAACTAGTCATCAAGCTCAGAATAGGCCACCCGACTTGTTCTCTGTCTTTGAACTCTGTCCTGTGCACCTGTCTCATCAAGATCAACTGTAACACAATCATGATATCTGACAACATATTTTTAGCCATTTGTACCCTGTCACATCTTACTGAAGCCACTATCATCCATGTAGACAACATTAATAATGATAGCATCAAAAATATGATTGCAAATGAGATGATATGTTTGTAATATTTGCACGACATTAGCTTATCTTGAAGCAAACTATGATTGATTTTCCATTCTACAATCATCTCATGTTTTTTATTAAGGTCGATTACTTGACTTGAAACAATTATAGGTGTGTTGTTTTCTTGAACCGCCTTTCTTAATTGTTCCATAGTTTGAAGAGTTTTATTTTCCTTTAAATGATGAGCATTAACGACATATTCTTAACCTGCTTTGGTTAAATGATATTGATTCTTTGTCCTGTAGAATATTTTTTTACGATCATACAAGTAAGGATTGCCTAAAACCATTCTACATTCACTTAGTGGCACCACATCACATGTTACCTCATCCACAAACTTAGATGAAATTGCAAATTTTAATGTGCATTGCTTGTTTATGTGCATTTGATGATTGTTGCTTATCCATTTAAGTGTGTAAGGCTTATGATGCATCTATGTTTTTAATCCCAATTGCTTAACCAATTCCTATGAAATTAAGTTAGATTGAGATCCACTATCTATCAATGTGTCAACCTTAGTGTGCCACATGATGACCCTTATGTGAAACAAGTTACTTCTATAATCAAATCCTTCACCAATTTTACCTGCCATACCAACTAATGAGAGTTTAGATTCGTCACCTGAATCCGATCCCAAGTCTGTGGGTCGTGTTGTTGCCGCAACTGTTTGCCTCCCCTTCTTTTCCTTGAACCACTTCGGTCTCTTCTCGGGATGCAATTGCCAACAACGGTTCTCATCACGCCCCTCTTTCTTGCAATGCTTGCAAGAGGGCTTCTCTTCCTTTCTTGTCACTGCATTTTCCTTCTTGACATGCCGCTTTCTTTTGTCCTCTCTTTTTGAAGATGATTCCCCTAATACACCAACACCTGTTTTCCCTGATTCAATGTATGTCGCTTGAACAAAAACCTCATCAAGATTAGTTGGTCCAAACATGAATACAATATTTCGAATATGTGCAGGTAAACCTCCTAGATACTTCATAAGAGTGTCTTGGGTATGTAAAGGATAGAATTTCTTTCTAAGTGCATAAATAAAACTTTTCCATGATGGAAATACATTACCCACTTGTTTCATGCCATTTTGCAACATGCTTTTCCACCAGATGAGTGTTGTTCCTGCAAGTCTAAGGGATGCCAACTTGATCTAAGTTGCCTTGTTCTTGATTTGTTGCACACTACAATAAATCTCCATCTGTCTGACCCAATTATCAAGTCTCTCTGCATTGACTTCACCATCATACATGGGTAATTCGAATTTAACATCAAGTTTTAGTAAAGGCGTTTCATTCTTATGTTTATGAACATGTTTCTTTGCAGTTCTTTTAGAACTTCAACTTGAAGAGGAAGGAGAAGAAAGAGGTGAAGATGGAGGTGAAGGAGACATTTGAGGAGGATCATCTCCTTCTTCACTTTTGACCTTTGAATATTCACCTAGATTCGGTCTCTTCCATTCCAAGTAATCCTCATAAAAAACCTTCATCATCTCTGACATGGCGAAGAAAGTTTTTCGAAACTCTCTCTCATCCTAAGAAAGTCCCTCTTCTGATGCCATCTTCTCACTTTGAGAAGTTCTATTTCTGAATCCAATCAATGGATTCTCTTCAAAAAGATTGCCTTCACCACGATGTAGCTTTTCACTAGTTAACATGCAAAACTCAAATCCAAACGTCAACTAGGTCTGATACCACTTGATCTAAAAAGATCTTTTAAACAACAATGGTTGAGTTATTATGCATGTGTTCATTAACCATTTAGGAATCTTAATGAAATGAGAATAATTAAGAATGAAACATGACAGCCATATAAACATATACACATCTGAAATAAGGAATGAGGATCAACAAACCATAAACACCAATGTGATAACGAAGTTCAACAATCTCGCCTATGTTTCCAGGCCTTTGTTTTAGTGGGTGAGGATTTCTTACTTTTGTTCAAAACTTTAAAATTACATCACAATAGTGCCAAAAAGGTTACAAACTGATATGGTCTTGTTCTACCAGATCTCTAGAACCCAACAAAAGAAACGACACTGAAATCGGATGACCGAAGCTCCCAGAAATGGCCTGCAAAGGTGCGCTCCTCAATAGCTTCCCTGCATAAAAATGGCTTTTGGCTTGGCAAATATTCAGCATAAACTTGTTTTGATTGTCCTCTATGGCTCCAAGAAGCCCTGGTTTATATAGATATGGAGTTGGTAACCATCTTCCAACTTCCCCCCAAGATCTGGCCTCAAAAAGTGCCCAATATCCCCCCCAAAAGACCAAAATCTCTCAATTTTGTTGAATAAATCCATAAAAATCTTTATAATATAGTAAATAACCCACAAAAATCAATTATGTAGGGCGCAATCCCTTTTAAGAGGGCTCTTGGTCATATTAGACGCCTCCATGTGGTCCTATCCCTATGGGCGTGTTGGCCTAGCTTTAAGCTCTCGGCCCTAGTCCTATGCTTGGTCATGTGGCCAGCCCCCATACCCCCACGCATTATTAGCAGTTAGAGCCCCCGAAGGTTAGCCAATGGTTAAGCCCCCTAATCTGTGGGCTAGCCCGACCTACCAGGGCTAACCTCCCTACTCTCACGCTTAACGATGTACACTGGGTCACATGGCAGTGTAATAGGACCGAGATCTGGAGCCATAAGTTATATCCACGCGCAAACGAAGATTGGAGTATGTTCATAGGTAAAGGTCGCATGTGCCGAGGGTTGGGGCTAGGCCCCAACCCTTTTCCGCCCGAACATACCACTTGTTCAAATTTAAATATAAGTCGAGGGGTATATGTTAAGAACTAATGCGAGGGCGGGCTGGCTAGCCCGGCCCTGCCAAGTCCTTTGCCTGGTGGA
Organism: Picea engelmannii; assembly: GCA_009831015.1. Taxonomy (NCBI): domain Eukaryota; kingdom Viridiplantae; phylum Streptophyta; class Pinopsida; order Pinales; family Pinaceae; genus Picea; species Picea engelmannii. Next base: position 4,413 of record ML846921.1, read on the forward strand.
GAGGTCACGCGGTCGAACTCAGTGGACGCCAAACTTTTTTGCAAAAACCTCAGCCAATAAATGGGTGCCATGTGGCAGCCCATGTCTGGTCCATGTGGCACCTCACCACTCACTCAAGTTGATGCCATGTGTCAGCACTTGATTTGTCCAATTGTCAACATTCGCCATGTCACATGCCATGTAAGCATCATATGAATGTGGCACATGTCACCCTTGTAGTGGTGACATGTGTCACTCCCTAATTGCCCCCTCTGTCTGTCGACGTCAGTAGTTTGTATGCTTAGTCACCCTGTCATGTGTTAGTCCGTACGCTCAGTCATTGTACGATCAACTGCCACATGTCACCTCCTGACTCTGCTATGTCAGCACCAACTATGCTTGCTACGTCAGTTGTACAGCCTGTATAGTCAACTTCCACGTGGCAATGTATGGACTGTACAATCATACAAAATTTGCATGTTTGACAAATTAAATAGATCGCGATATATGGAGCATATGACATTCGTTTTGAGCCCGTTCAAGTTGTGTTGGGTTCATATCAACGAGGCCTACACACACGTCCGTTTTAAAGTCATTCTGAGAACTTTGATTTTTAGGCCTTTCTGAGCCCCATCAAGCTCCTGGATCCAATTTTGGTTTAGTTATTTCCACCAAGGGGCAGTTAGCCAAAGCCATAAGAGCAATGCATATCTTGAAATCAACACTAAAAGGATGGGTCATGGCTGACCATAGGGGGTTTGGAGATACCACCTAAGCCCCTCACGAATACATAGACATCTAAACATGGCCCAATACAATACATGAGTACAAAGACAACTCAATTTTTGGTTCATCGTGATACAATGATGTACATAATCTTCTCAAATGATGGATCACATTCAACGGAAAAATATAGGATACACTGAAGTGAATTTGAGGTATAACATGGTGGAAAATATATGAGGTCTAAGGTTGACCCTTGACAACACATGATTTACTTTTCCATAAGCCCCCTTTCCTCTTTTTCTCTAATGGAATCATAACCCCTCTTGTGCTCCTTTTTTTCTCTAATGGAATCATAACCCCTCTTGTGCTCTTCCCAGTCATCTTGGACCACTATATATTATAATCCAACATTAACATTTACATAGCTTGAGTTCAATGTGGTAAGCCTACCACACATCCATAAAGTTATATTTACATCATGTACATGCCTAGCCATTCACAAGGGGGACATTGGCCTTAAGCTCCTCACTAGGAATCAATATTAGCATATTTACAACATTTACAAATATGGTCATTTATTTAAGATTACATGGATTCACTCTCACAATTATCATCTTGCATTTACACTTTATACATGGAGTAAGATAATAAGTAGACAAACACAATCAACTTGCAATGGAAAACTTTCCAAAAATTTGGTAGAAATTTAACCAAAAGTTATATTTCCACTTGATTAATAAAAACTTTGATCATGAAACTTTTCCCTTAAATGTTTTAATCTATTTTAAAACTACTCAAATCACTAAAATTTAAAATTTAAAATGAACTTACCATAAAAATTGAGTTTGGCTCCTTTATACATAGGTTCAATACATTTGAAGAGTCAAACATGGAAATAATACCTTTAATATATTTAATGAATTGAATTAAATAAAATATAACAAACAATTGTGAATATGTTAAAAGAAAAATCACCCAAAATAATAATAAAGTTGCACTTTTTAACTTTTAAATTCTCTCTATTAAAAAAAAATTGTAAATCAAAACACAACTTTACCGGTAGAAGTACAAGTCAAACAAAAACAATTTGAGTTTGTCCATCTATCAACAAAACAATCAGGCTTGTCCTGTCTACTATTTAACTTTATTTAACTAACTCGTTTATTGAATTGAGTTGAGTTTAGGGGCACAGTGCACTTGTTACATAGTGAAGGGTATATGATAGATGCGTATGTCAGAAAGAAGAAGATCTAACAGGATCGGGAAAAGCAAATGTAATTGCAGAGAGCATAACAGAATCGGGAAAAGCAAATGCAATCGCAGAGAGAACAAGCACGGCCATGACCGAATACCTATACTTAAAACTTGCTATTTTGTCAGCAGCCTAACACGAGCTTGCGAAAGCACTTCCAAAAGAGCGGTACTGTTAAGGACACCATGTGTGGTCGTTGTGTTTCGTTTTAACATCGTTATTTGGCAATTTCAGTTTTCATATACTCGCCGGCGAGCTATAATCAGTCTGTGCAGTATCCAATGCTTAGGCCACTGGTATATACATCGTCCAATCACCTTAATATATATATAGTATACATGATAAAATCACCTGAGTATATACTATTTGTCACAGTATAGCCACTGGTATATACATAGTCCAATCACCTTAATATATATATAGTATACATCATAAAATCACCTTAGTATATATTATTTGTCACAGCATTGAAAGTATAGCAGACTGGTTATTGCTGGCTTTCACGATGACATCTATCTTATTTTGTTATTTATTATGGATTTGATGAAATCATGTGCTTCTTCTAATTAAATAATTGATATTGACTCTGCTTAATATTGTCCACTTTGATTCCTATACGAGTATTCTCCTTTAAAAAAATGTGTGGAACAAAATTCTTCCATGGAGTGGGCTAATAAAATGGTATCAGATGGAGTGGGTTAATTAGGGAGCAATCTTATTTTATCTTTAAGGCAGGTTCTTTAGTTTGTTTTTAAATTTCCTGTTAATTCAGAATTCTGATCGATTTTTTGAACATCTGAGTTGGTTTAAAATGGGGCAAAACCCCTGGGGTGAGGTTGCAAAATACATGGAACTTTGATCCATGAGAAACTCAGACTACCCTTAAAAATCTTACGATTGAGACCCATTTTTTACCTGAAAATGAGTTAGCCTACTCCATATCAGATTGGAAAGTAAAATGTTTTGGTATTTTTTTTAATCAAAGTTGGCAATATAAAATTGGATGAAATCCATAATTTGTGTTATTTAAATTTCATTTGAAATTTAATTAACATTTTAGTATTGTTTTAGCATATAAATTTGGGTGAAATCTAAAAGTTTTGTTATTTAAATTTAGGTTTGAATATATAAATGGATTCAGTCTACTGAAAAACTTTTAGGACACTCAAATTATACCCACTGAACTACTAAAAAATCTGCAGTTCCAACAATTTCTCATATGATTGAGTAAAATTGATCCAAAAAATAGTAGTCTAAAAGTTCGAAATCTGATAAAACATTGTTGAATCTGCAGATTTGAATAATCTTAACACCCCTCAGTGTGGTGAATCCATTTATGCACTCAAAAATCCAATTTGAATAATAAAAAAATATGATTTCACTCAATCAAATTTATATGACTGAATTAAGATGAAAAATATCAGTTTACAAAACTCCATCCAACCATACAAACAAAATAGAGCTAAGAATATCAGATTTTGGCGCTGCCTTGTCAACCCTGTTATCTGTTTGAGGGTTACGAGGCTCTCTTTTCGATATTTTTTTTCATGTTCTCGGGATTCCCAATTCTTCATTGGGATTACCCATGAGCAAATTGTAAATGAGTAATTTTATTCGTACCGTATTAGGTTTTGGCACGCGGTGTAAAAATCTCTGGTGCATTTCTTGAAAAGAGAGAGAGAACAACAAACGCCAAAGTTTGAGTAATATATTATATTGCTCGCCCTCTTGGGTAAATGTATACCAGCTCAAAAGTCTCTTGGAAACAAGTACAAGACAAATCCATATGTAAAAGGTGGAACTTTCTGAGCAGAACTACAGGTTGATGGTCATCTACACTGACAAACCAAGGTATGTAGATGGGACGAAATGACATGTTGGCACCTCCTTTCTGCAAAAGTCGAATCTGTGTAGCGTATTTTTAGTCTTAGGGAATCTGGTGCCAATACCTATTTGATTCTATTGAAAGATATATGCCATCGATCACGTGGAAGTTAGTTTTGGGAAAATATTTGTGTGGATTTATGGATATCATGTGGAGGAGGGAGGTCCACACAGTGGTACCCATTCAATTACATCATGGAGATGGGACGCACAGGATTAGTTTCTCTTGCAATTTTGGTGACCAGTAAAGATATCCATAATTTTTGTTGTCGTTTATACAGGCAAAAGAGGGAAGGCCATGGAGAGCTTAAAGATGGAATGGCTGGCATGATTTAATGAGGTCAGAATAAAATCGAAGTCAATCTCCACGACCAGATGCCCAACAGCCTGGATGGCGGTACGTTACCAAGTCAGCCACACTTTGTTTATGTCTCTTACCAGTGGCAACAGGTACAGCCGGCGCGGCACGCATTCTCAATTCTGAACAAGAAAGTTCAGATATCACAAACGTTTTATGTGGAGTAACTTACTCTGGTACCAAACAAAAAACAGAATGATGTGTATTTTCACAATTTTTTTTAAATATTAGATGTAATTTCAAAATTATAAGGTAAAAAAAATAAAAAATAAAAGTTAATTGAACTGGCCTTAGTGTTGGAATTTTTTAATGTTTTGATTCTTTGTATTTAAATGTTTTGTTTAAATTTGTGCCACTCAATTAGGAAGTCTCAAGTGTTTGAAGTGTAGTGTTTGAAGTTGGATATCAAAAATTTATAATGAAATTTTTTTATTTAGGTAATTAATTGATATTTAAATTACATATGAAATAACCTTGGAGTGTAGGTTAATGGGTGATGGAATTACTTTATGTGAAGTCATTGATTCGAAACTCCCACTTACTTTGTTGAAACTCCTTTATGTCAAGGATTTCCCCTCCTCATGGCATGTTGCACTTTTTGCCATATAATGCCTTAAATGGGCTCATCTTTAAAGATGTTCAATATCCATTATTATAAACAAACTCAACTAGATGTAAATAATCTTCCCATTTTGATGGTTTATCCATCACATACTGTTAGAGAAATCTTCCCATTTTGATGGTTATCCATCACATACTATGAGGGACCCCTCACGTAGATAGAATAATATATTTTCCATGTAATAAAGGCTGACATTAGTTAATAATATTTAAATATATGTTCCATGTAATAAAGGTTGGCATTAGTTAGTAAGGCCTATTTAATAAATGTGAAGAAGTTAATGTAAGAAGACCAAATAGAAGCTTCCGCTTCTGGAAAGATCTTCCTCTAGAATGTCTTTAGAAGATAGAATTAATATAAATAAGAGTAGGAGGCATGAGAGAGCTTGTCTTGAAAATTATTGCAATAGAGCTTTTCTCTGCTAGAGGTTTCCCCCTCGAAGAGGCAAGTGAACATTGTTTTCTTTAAATAAAGGTATATTTTTGGTATTGCTCTTCTCAATATTTTGTTGTTCCATTGATATCTGTTAAATATTCTTGTTTCTGAATATTATATTACATTTGGTACCTTACAAGTGGTATCAGAGCACTTTCCTTGGCAGGAATTGTGGGTAAATGTTTTTTCCAGAGTAGAGACGTGTATTGTCGGCGTCCTTAAAGCACAATGATGACTGTCATTTAGTGGGTAAAATTGCGGCGGGGAAGACTACATGCAGGCGGTACAAACAGTTTCATGGGGTTTCCCAGAAACCAAAAGTTTCACCCTTGTTGGAAACCTCTATAACCCCTATTGGTACCCCTCGAGTAGTATCGCATCAGACAAAACATGTACATGACCATCACTCCCATGTACCGATAGGTATATAGGGAGTCCCCTAGGTCTCTTGAAACCAACCCTAGATCAACTGATTGATCACCTGCCTGTTATAGTGCCACCAAGAAAAACACTTGGGAAGATACTCTCTAGTACCTAGGTAATTGGGTAGTACGACTAAGGGTACGATCGAGCCTCCTTAGTTGGTTCCCTGGGGTATTGGGTCGAGTACTACTATTCAACCTCACATGTAAATCAAAGAGCTATAGCACAAGGAAAACCAATGTCCATAGGCACCCTATAGATCCCAACTCGAGGGGAACATACCAGACAAGGAACAAAAATGATATTTTGGTCGCGCAACCTCCTGCATTCTAGTTGCGAAATTACTACACATTTTTTCCTATTAAAAATTTGGGCATTTCTACACTGCACTATTAATGGGATTCCCTTTTTCGTCCTAATCATTGTGATAGCTATCATTTTTAACCCTTTTTTTTAACTCGTGGACCTGTTGGGCCCTTCATTTTTGGGATAAGGAATCACGCAAGTTTTGACTAAACACGAGTTGCGCAAGCTTCAGAAGAAGCCGGACAACAAAGCAAGAAAGAGAAACAAAAATCGGTTGTGAAAGACAACGCAATGCCAACTAAGCAACAACAGTTGCAACAGAACAAGAAAGCGTGCAAGTCGAGACGGAAGACACGACCCAACTTATATATAGGGATGAACATGATTGTAAAAGGGTTGGTTGGTTAGTTAGCTAGTGATTCAGCTAGATTGTGATTAAGTTCAGTATGATATTTCCCTCTTACTGAGGTTGTTGTCAGTCCAGTCGAGTCAAGTCAAGTCTTGAGTCTATAATGTAACAAACATATCAGTCTAAGAATTGGAGCTCTGCGACATGAGTCCAGAGCCAAGAGTCTGTACAGAGCACTATTGTGTATTTCTGAGTCTGTAATTAAGGAAAGATTCTAAAGATAATATGAAGAATGACCTGAATTTTCAAAATATGATGTGTCTCTATGTGTTTTACTTATGCATTACAATACTTCTTTATGGTTTATAAGTTCTACTTGATGGTTATGTGTTTAAAATCTTGTTTGCAACGTAAGTAGGTTCGATTCTTGCACACATAAGATTAAGATCTATTCATGTCTCTTGCGCAAGATCAGGATGAGTCCTGAAGGTTCTGTGAATCCTCCTAAGTCTTTTCCTTACCCTTCCCTATCTATTTGTCTCAACAATGCTTCGAGTGAGACTTCTTCTCTTTGGAGGAGATGAAAATGCCAACGCTCTAGACTACTTAGTACCTTTTGTTTGTAACCTGAGAAGGACCCTGGTCTGATCAGACTTGCACCAACAAAATCATTCTATTGCCGGGACTTGCATTAAAAGGGAACCTGTAGGGAGGATGCTTCTACGGATCCACAGATCTAGTATTGTCCAATGGTGGGAAAGAAACCGTGACGCCTTCATATGGAAAGAAGCGAAACTGAGGGGAAAATCGGTGGAAGATACTCGTGAAGCAGTCTTTTACCCAGAAAGATCGAACGACCAATACGAGATTTTCTTGGTTAATTTTCTGGATGAACTTTTCCACTGGATAAAGAGGCTCCAAGAAGATCCAGAGTTCCAAGGACGATTCAAGAGGATCTATGCTTGGGACACTAAAAAGCTAGCAACAATTCATTGGTTGGATTGTCCAGCCACATAGGAGATTGATTTATGGGTCAGTACCAGATTAGAAGGATATATTATCGAGTTTGTAGCTAAGAAACACCAATATTTTCATGCGCAGAGGTTATTTTCAAGAAAGACGCAAAGGGAAGACTATTGAGAGAAATCCCCCTGTGGATTAAAGTTTTCTTAATGGAAGAGGGGATGCTGACTATGTCCCCGACTGAGATGGAAGCTTAAAATCCATTGCTTGGGGTAGGGCGAGGCTGGGGTAGGGTCATGGCTTGAGAGAGGGGAATGTTTCTTTGACAAATGGGGGGGAAACAACAAGAAACAGACTCAAGAGACGAGCGAGCCCTCAAGAGAGCCACCATAGTTTAGAAGTGGTGGCACGACAAGATCAAGAAAGCAACAAGACAGTCTGAAAAGTTGAGAAAAGAAGTCAGATCAGGAGAAGTAGAGGAAAGACAGATGTAAGAGTTGCGGAAGATGAGAAGACAGGAAAGCCTAGCCAGTCAAATATTAGGTGAGGGAGAAGCACAGAGAGAAAGAATTCCCCATAAGGTTGGACAAGAAGGAGAAGGTGTAGACATAAGAGAGGAAGAAGTCGGCATGGATCTTGAAGAAGAAAGAGAAGATTCAACCCCGATAATAGGAGATATTGGGAATGCATCCGAAGAGATCATTCCAGTGGAAAAAATGAAACCCCCCAGATCAAAGAAAACCACCCTGAAGCCAGTGGCACTACCCTCGAATCACCCATACCCCAAGTGTCTTCTATACAAGTGGTATGTTTGATACTACCTTCTCATGCTAGTTATGTTCCAGTACAATTAGTTAGTCAGTCACAACCAAGAAATTTGAGTGTAGGGAGGATATTGGGATCCCCTGGTAGATCACAAGTAGGACTGTTAGGGTTTATTTTGATAAAAACAACAAGATCAACAATGGTTGGCCATGCGAGAGGTTCGATTACCCGATGCCCAAAATTTTGGGGTAAGGAAGATGAAGATGTTGAGCAACACTGGTTCTTGTGTGACGTAATCTGGAGATCCAGAGGGACTCTGGATATGAAAATGTTGGTTGAGTTCCAGACTACCTTGAGAGGTCACCCTCTGTAAGGTAGCTAGAGAGGTAGTGGGGGGGCCCAGAGGGCCCATAGTGATAATAGTGGAGGTTATTCAATGTAAGGTGGACTAGGTCCACTATATTATTAGATAAGGCCCACTATGGTAGTTAGATATAATAAATGGGTAATTAGATATAATAAATGTAAGAGGACTTCTTAGAAGGTTCTACTTCTAGAAGATTCTTCCTCTAGAATGTTCTTAGGTGATAATAGCACTATATAAAGGGGTTCAAGAAATGTAATGAGACATGAAGAGAAGTATTGTATTTGGAGCTAAATCTCAATAGGAGGATACCCCCTCGAAGAGGCAAGTGAACAGGAGAGGATCCCTTCCATAATAGGATCCATTGTATGGTGTTGTTCTACCTCAAGGGTTTGGTAATAAAAAAGTGTGGTTTCTTCTATATTGCTTTGTGGATCTATTGTGTATTCAGTATTTGTGGTTATTATATTGGTAGATCTATTCAGGTTCTTAACAAGTGGTATCAGAGCACTTTCCTTGGGCAAACATTGTGGGCAAACATTTTTTATTTTTGCAGATTTTTTTTTTGGAGAAGAAAAAAAGAGGGCCGCGACATTCTTGAAGTTTTCGATATATTCTGTGTAAAATTTGTAGAAAAGGGTTGTAGATCCGATTTCCTCTCAGAAAAACACCCAAGTTGAAAAAAAAAAATCGTTCGAAACGGAGTCCGAGAAGTCAAGATATTGAAGTTTTAAAATCTGCAAATTTTCAGGATTTTTTCCGCAGACGGTGGCGATAATTGTTTTTATTTATGTAGCATATAGAGGCCGAATTTGCCCAAATAAATTACAGATCTGAGTTACTCTCACAATTTCACCCAATTAAAAAAAAAAAATCATCCAAAATGGAGTCCGAGAAGTGAAGTTATGAGCATTTTAACTTCAACAGTTTTTTAGGGTTTTTCCAGAAAAAGTCGCGATTTTCTACCGAAACTTATTGGGTCTATTTTTTGGGTTTTTTCGTGACGGATGCAGGACCAAAGAGTTCATAGGGTGATCGAATGGCTATTTCCTCTCAAACCCTGAAATAAATTCTTGAATCATTCAAAGCCCAATTGTTTCACACATTGGATGACAGATTGGATGCATTTGTACATGTCCTCACAGACGACCTCACAGACAGACTCAATGATAGTTTTCGTAGTATTCAATATTCATTGAATAACATGTAGGAGATATTTCTTATGGAGGGCCTCAGGGATGAATATAATCAATAAATATATTCTTGGTATGATTTTGAGGCCGATTGTGATGATTGGTATATGGATAGTTGTCATTTCTGGGATGACAACCACTTTCATATTTTATTTGATGACTCTAATCCACCTTCTGTAGAGAGAATCAATGTGACAAATCGAGAGCCAATGATTATTACCAGTGTCCATCCTACATATTATACAGTGGTATTATTCCTTTCAGATTTTGCTACGACCCTTTTCCAATGTGTGGATGGATCTTCTTATTTGGATCCACATGATAGGTGTCAGTCTTTGGAGCATCATTTGGAGTTGGTTATTGGGTTCCAAAATATTCCACGAGGAGTTCACATGAGCACTTGGACATGGGACCCAGGCTTACAATGGTGGTTGGACTACTTCAGCATGGTGGATTTCATTTCTACATGGGACCTTGGTTCTTCAGTCTTCTTCAGCATTATGGTCCACAATTATCCATGGGACCCTGGTATATGGTTGTACATCAAGCATTGAGGACAATGCTTTCATAAGGGGGATGGAATGGAAGGTAGCTAGAGAGGTAGTGGGGGGGCCTAGAGGGTCCATAGTGATAATAGTGGAGGTCATTCAATGTAAGGTGGACTAGGTCCACTATACTATTAAATAAGGCCCACTATGATAGTTAGATATAATAAATGGGTAATTAGATATAATAAATGTAAGAGGACTTCTTAGAAGGTTCTAC
>ML846921.1:35271-47472 GCA_009831015.1 Picea engelmannii
TGGGAGCTCCGGTCATCCGATTTCAGTGTCGTTTCTTTTGTTTGGTTCTAGTTATCTGGTAAAACAAGACCATATTAGTTTGTAACCTTTTTGGCACTGCTTTGATGTACTTTTAAATCTTTGAAAAAAAATAAGAAAGCCTCACCCACTGAGACAAAGGCCCGAAGACGTAGACGAGATTGTCTAACTTCGTTATCACATTGGTGTTTATGGTTTGCTGATCCTCATGCTTTATTTAAAATCTGTATATGTTTATATGGCTTTCATATTTCATTCTTAATTTTTCCTCTTTCATTAAGCTTCCTAAATGGTTAATGAACACATGCATAATAACTAAACCATTGTCGTTTAAAATATCATTTTCGCATCAATAACTCACCATTATGTCAGTAATTTATGATCTAGGCAGGCATGTGATCCTTTTGGGATGGATCTACAAGGACACGTGATCTAGGGGAGCTTTTACTCTCTCTCACATTTTTGTAAGTAATGTAAAAGTGTTGCTCATGTTGTAAAGGTTGTCATACCTATTTCAAATACACGTATCTTATGCCTAAGCATGGACCCTTCTCATATGTACTTATCACACTTTGGCCATCTACTCTTGGAGATGATTTTTCATATACTCACTCAGACTCACGTTTCTTGACGTAGTCTCACAAATCTCGAGGTAGTACATGTATCCCAAGACACAAATCACATCATTCAAGGCACTTTGGGAGCTATTTATGCATGCATGGATGTCCTCTTGACATGCCACGTTGAGGATTTTAGAGCACCTCCGAGTTCATCACTTTTTGAGCCATGTATTTCTTACTATGAGGGAAAACCTCGCAAGTGGAGGTTTTATGACATATTTTGACATAGAGAGTCCTGCCCCATCCTTTATGGAGGCATCTTTGCTTGAGATGAGGACATGGTCACACCTTGGAGGCATCTTTTGAGGATCTATGAGCATATTTTGAGAAGTTGTCAACTTCTTGGGGTACTTTTCACATTATTCATGAGGTCACTCCACCATTTGAGGCTAGATGTTGGCACTTTCTTTGCTTGAAAGGATTCTACACCATGTTTTGAGGCTTGCATTATACTTTTTTAAAAGAACGTTGAGATTCTTCTCCAAGTCAACTTCCTTCTTTGTGGGATGTCCCCTTCTCATGAGGGTTTTGTGTACACGTGGCATGTTTTATTTGTATTTTATGTAGTCTCCCTTACTTTATGGATTACATGTCACTTTTTGTAATTCTCCTAGGCTAGATTTTAGGAGATAGAAAATAATAAAGAATGAGAAGGATATAGAAGCTTCATCTAGAAATAAAGGCTATCTTCTCATTCTAATTTGTTGTTGTTGTTGGACATCACTTGAGAATACAATTTGTTGAAGATCTACCTATTGGAGGTTTTGGTGTCAATTCTTAGAGCTCTCTCTTTCTTGGTGCATCAAAGATTTGTTATGATAATTCAAGAATTCTACTAGCTAGAATGACCAATCCATTTGAATGGTTATTCAACCACTTGGGAGGAAGAGGTATAGGGTTTCTATATGTTCCATCTTCCTTTGTTGGTTCGGTATTTGYTCAATCTCTTGTCTTGTTTTTCCTTTAGTTCCTTTATAAGGGTTTCAAGTATTTTATTCAAGCCATAATTGATCATGTTGGTGAAGGTCTTTCCCTTGTGGAATCCCTTCTTGTAAGGCATTGGTCTTCATACCTTATCTTKATTAGGTGAGAGATTAATCTACCTTTGAGGTTCTAATCTCTTACCCTAATCCTTAAGATAGAAGTGACAAAATTTTGGAGGGGCATACTTCTTAACTCCATAATCCTTAATTGGAGAAAGGCATTGGTCTTCTCCCAACAACCAACAAAAAACCATGGAAATCCAAAATATTTTTTTATTGTTTTTTGTTTATAAACAAATCTAATGGTGAAAAATAAAATATTTTTTTTATTTAGGTTTCTTTCATAGTCCGGTGCAAAGTTAACAATGTTTTTTTATTTCCTAGACAATTTTATTAAAGGTTTGTGCTTGATTGTTGATATCTAACCCTAAAAAGGAATAACGGGCCTATAAAATGGTGCTTCGAGAACTTATCTAACATTTTGTGGGATGGTCAAATATCGTTGGCATGATTGGTTCGAAAGCGGTTTTTTTGTTGGCCGACCCAGGGTCAAAGCCTGTTGTAGTTGGGAGGAACCTAAAAAATCCATCCAACTAAGGGTTGGTGTGGCCCAGGATAGGTGTGATCCATCGATGATTTTGACAACTTAGATGCCCCTCGATCATGATTTCTTAGACAACGACTAGTCCTGCAAGTCACATACATGATAGGAAACAAAAAAAACATTTTGTGGGCTAATTTAAGGCATTTCTCAAATCTGGAAATTAAATTACAACAAATGAAATTAGATTTAGTGAAACCCTAAGGCCAAAGTTTATGATCCAGATTAGATCATTATATAATTTTTCATCTACCTTAGTACTTTCTAGGTGGAAATATTAGAGGAATTGGCTTGTAGGGCCCATTTTAGTGGCAGGTCCCAATTTGGAGATTTGGGGTCTGAAACCTTCTGGAGCCATTTTCAGGTATCAAATGGAATTTTTGTTGCATTTTTATATTATTTGTAGTGAGAACAATGAACCAACTGGCTATTCGAGGTGGATCGATTGGGTGAAAGTTCGACTAGACGGTTAAGTTGATTCAATGGTTAAGTCGAAGGTTGAAGTGATCAACCAAAAATTCGAAGGTCGAAAGGTGAACCGATAGGAGTTCAAAAGGTTGGTAAACTAGAGATTGATTGTAGGTCAACTGGGTATTCAACTGGTGTGTGACTAGTAGTCGACTATAATAGAATCCCAAAATTCATGGGATTGTATCCAATCATCTTCATGGACCTATAACCATTTTGGGCACCATTATTTAGGGTTTTTCATGCAGTAAAGCCTATAAATATGGTTTTTTGTAACTGTAATAGATTGATGTTCATGTTGATGTTGATAATAAAGAGGCAAGGGGTTATGTAGATGCAAGCCAAATTAGCTACATGATTGTTCTTGTGTAAAACAAGAGAGTAGGATGATGATTGTTTCTTAGGTGTAGACCAAGGTTAGTCATGTACAACTCTTTATTCTATGAATGAATAAGAAAACAAAACATCAAGATGCCCGAGGAATGATGGTTTTTCCAATTAAGGGTTTCTTGGGTAAAATCTCTTTGTACGGTGTGTTTGTCATTTATTTTCTACTTGAATATGTCTTCTTTTTCCTGATTTCTTTAGTGTGAGTGTTTGTTTTCTCTACAAGTGGTATCATAGTGAGTATGAGAAGGTATGATACAAGTGGTATCAGAGCTCATTTGTTTCTCTGTACAAGTCATATCATAGCAAGGTTAAGAAGATCTTGGATCTAAGCTAAATCTAGGTTCAGTGGGAGTTACAATTCAATGATCTTTAATTTGTATTTGAAAGAATAGAAATTAGTTTGAGGATAGAGATAAAAAATTTCAATGGCTAGAATTTTGAGCTTTGAAAGCTTAAGATGGAAGATATCCTTATATATTGAGAACAATGGGTAGTTGTGAGTCCCAAAACAATTCCAACAGGTTTGTCGAGAGAAAAATGGGAGAAACTTGAGAGAAGGGAAATGAGTACGATTCAAATTTGTCATGCATATTTGGTATTGTTGAATGTCTTAGGTGAAGACTCTACAAAGAAACTACAAGACAAGTTGGGAAGCCTGTATGAGTTGAAATCCCTGGTAAACAAGTTGTTCCTTTGAATGAACTGTGTCTTCTAAGGATGAATGATGGGAGCCAATAACAAATTACCTGAATGCATTTAATACTCTAATAATCTAGTTATTGTTTGTGGATATTAAAATCACTGAGTGTAATGTCCCTAATCCAAACCCCATTTGTAGTTGCACAGATAAGCTGGTGAGCCATTTTGATTTTTGCATGCACTTGAGTAGTGCACAATGTAATGATCCATATAGGCTAGTGAACCATTGAAAATAAGTGTAAATGTAATGATACATATAGGATGGTGAGCTAGGATACCAAGTTTTGGTATTGTGTGCACCTGTGGAGTGCGTGAGGATGGCTATCAAAGAAAAGGTGTGCACATTCCATAGTGTTGTGCATACCTGAGCTAGTGCATGTAGATTATGCATCAAAGAAGGGTGCACATATTCCACGGTGTTGCGTGCACAAAAATGAGTCCTAACTTTTTCACCTGTGTGAGGAAAATATCTATACATATGATCTCCCCCACAACCCCAACATTGAATAGGTGGTTTCCTTGGCCTTTTCCCCCTTGTCTCAATCATTCTAGGTTCTCTAGAAGTTGGTTGTCCCTGAGGATTATTTTTTAAGAATGGTGGCTTAGTTTCCTTTTTCCTTTGTTCCACCTTGTTTTTCTTCTTGTCTTCCCAAGATTTTTAGAAATTTGGCCTTCCTTTATGTTGATCATAAAGGAATTTATCTCATCTTATGGTCTCCTCCAATTTTTTGGGATCATCATATTGTATCTTATCACTGATAAATGATGGTAGTCCACTCAAATACCTCTGAATCTTAATTGGATCTTCCTTGATGAAAGCAACATACTTTAGCAGTTCTAAAAACCTTCTTTCATACTCATCTATGATCATACTTCCAAGCTTGAGTTAAAATAACTCCTTCATTTTCTTTTCATAATATCTCTTAGTCAAGTATTTCTTTTGAAAATACCCCTTGAATTCCTTCCAAGTAACATTTTTCTCATTAATGTGTTGCACCTACACAAATTGGTCCCACCACATGGATGCCTTTCCCTTGAGATAATAGATGGAAATTCTTCCTTCTGCGTGTGAAGAGTAATTACGTAATCAAAAATACTTTCTCATGACTAGAAGCCATGTATCTGCATATTCATTCCTCTTTTTCTCACCATCAAACGTAGGAGGTTTGATTTTGTTCATTTATCCTTGTAGCTCATCCACCCCAGACCTCCTCTTATGCTTCCTAACAGGGGATGGACTTGAACTACTATGTGATCTCCTCGTGGAATGCCTTGGGGAGTGATATTGATGTCTGTCAACACTTCTTGTTCTTCTCCTCTCATCATGAGACCTATGACTTCTTGATTTTCTTGAGCCATTCTCCTTATCCATATTCTTTTCTATTCCATCCAAGCTCTGCATTAACTTTATGTTGCAGTCCTCCTGTTGCTCCTTGGCTTTCATAAGCCTCTCATTATCATGTTTATAGCTTTGAAAATCCTTTTGCAAAAGTTTAATGGTCTCCACCAATTTCATGTTTTCTTCCTTTCCTTCTCCATGACCATTTGATTTTGTATCATCATTACCTATATTGACATACATCCCTATGATCTCATCTTCCTGGTTGTAAGCCCCCTATGTATCTTCCATGATTTTGAAATCTGTATTGATCCTGTTATGATCTAATTGATGTTAACTCTACAAAATTTGCAACCAATATAACTTGTTAGGGTAATTTATTTATCAATTGCATGAAATTATAAACAATTCTGGTTCAATAATGCATCAGAACGCTTTCTTTCAATTTCTTGAAAAATTGGCTACCTAGATCAATTTTTTGGGTGAATAGTTATATTCTACTATCCAAGACCTTTCCAATTCCTTCTTCCATGCTCAATTCTGAGTCTTTAGCAGAAAGTTGTGGTTATTTGAAAATTGTCATTTTTGTGAGGGCATTCCTTGTACAGGTGATCTTCATCGGAGAGGAATTAGCTCTTGGACCCATGATAGATCCTATGATAAAAATAAACATGCCCTTTTTATTTCTTTATGCAATTCTAAAAAAACAAAAAAATGTGGGTTCTTTTCTCTAAGCCCCTTTTTACCGTAGAATTAAAATTTTGGGTGCTATCCCCTTTACCTCGACAGAAACCTGATATGACTATGGGCTAAGACTAGGTGCTTAGTCACAAGGTGTTATTCAGATCTCCGAGACTCTGACACTCTAGAACTTCGGGCTTCTAAGGTTCCTACAAAAACACACTCCAAACTTCTCGAATGCCAAACTGGCAAATTCCCGGAGAGGTGCAATCCAGATCTTCGTTAACGACACTCTGGAACCTCGGGCTTTGGAGGTTCTTACAACAACAGATTCCAATTTCCCTGAATGTCTAACTGGTGGAATCCTAGAGAGGCGCTATCCAAAGCTTCGTTACTTCGATGCTCTGGAAATTCAAGCTTCATAGGTTCTTACATCGACATGTTCCAAATATTTCGAACGCAGAACTGGCAAACTCCTAGAGAGGAACTATCTAAAGCTTCATTACTCTAGCGCTCTAGAACTTTAGGATTCAGAAGTTTGTACCACAAGAATTTCCAATTCCCTCGAACGTCGAACTGGAAAAATCCTGTAGAGGCGCTATACAGAGCTTCATTACTTCGGGCTTTAGAGGTTGTTACCACAACACTTTCCAATTCCCCCGAACATCGAAGTGGCGAACTTCCAGAGATTTCGGGGATCAATGGCCCATGCTTCCTCCCAATATCTACGACTGAGATTATCTTCAGGATTTGGGATTTAGGGATTCTTACTACTAATCACCCCTAACTTCCCGAACTACCGAATTGGCAAAGGGGGAAGATCCATGATCCACATTTCCATGCTTCAGAACTTCAGGACGTTCTGCACCAAAACAAATTTCTCCCAAAATCCTCTGGAGGGATGAATACTTGATAATATGATCACACATGTACCCAAAAACAAACAATCGGGATTTAATCTGACCTTTGGGACGCCGGGAAAATATCCACTCTATGCAATCACCACCAAATTCTCTTATAATGTCAAATCTCCGAACCCCTTCGGGATCCAACAACTCGCACTACCCCAATAATCTACGGTAGGTATTAACTCCGATACTTTGGAGCTTCAGGGATTCGACCACTTTCCAATGGCTACCTATGAGATCTCTTAGATAGTTGAATGTTGAAGGGATACCAATAAATATCCCCTTCTTAACTATGATATCTATGACTGAGATTTGTTTCAGGACTCTGAGCTTCGAGGATTTATCCTCCTAGCAATATAAGGACTAAAATATCTTGGAGTGTCGAATTGTCGAACCATGAGATCTATGGCTCAGATCCCATGAAGGCATCTATGACTGAGATCCACTCTACTTTATCCAATACATACAACCCGAGAAACTTAATTGGCGTCCCTCGTTCTCCTGTGCTTAGATCCAATGGCTAGGATCTGATCTCCTCCATTGCGTGTTCCTTCTCGTCTAGGTTTGATCCAATAGCCAAGATCTAATATTTCAACCCAAAATCAATGGTTGTTGTGGTTTCTTGAACTTTTACACCTCCTGATCCAAAAAGGATCCAAAGAAGGCTAAGAACAACTAAGAACACATAGAAGCAACTCAAGATGCTCATAATGTCTTTAGTAGATAGCAAAAGGGAAAAAATGCAAAGTTCCCTAAACTTAGTGAAAATGGAATAATCATGAAGAGCGCGTCATAAGATTTCTAACGGTGAAAACGACTCATCAAACAGAGTTATAGATCAAAAGTTATAATCAGTCAAAGTTTTGGTCAAACTTGGTCAAAAGGTCAAAAAGTCAAAGTGACATGTGGCACCACTGCAAGGGTGACATGTGGCACATACGTATAGCTGAGTTGGCATGGGATGATGTGGCAAGGATGGTAGACATGTGGGAAAGTTAGGTGATGACACGTGTCAGTTTCATGGGAAAATCAGATTGGGAGAAGTGGCAGTTTTGTGGACAAATAATATGGTGCCATGTGGCCCAGTCATGGGCTACCACATGGCACCCCACCAATGGTTGATGGGTAAAAGTTTTATAACTCCACCAGATTCAAACTAATGACCTCTCAGTAGCCCAAAGCCCCCCACAAAGCTGTGCTACCACTACACCACACCATGTTGCTTGTTATTAATATGTGTCAAATATTATTTAAGTGTAAGTTTGAACTAAGGCACCAAAGGAAAGGGGCTAGGCCTTTGGCCCAGCCCCTAATTCCATGTATTGCGTCATATGACCATAATATTCCGCCCTCTTAGGGTCTTAACCCAATTACCACAAAATATAACATATTCCTCTATTTTTAGCCATTTCCATTAGTTTTGTAACAGATCACTATATTTAGCGGAGCACGCCAAAGTTGCTCGCTTAGGGGCTTAACCCAATTACCACCAAATATAGCATATTCCTCTATTTTTAGCCATTTCTGTCAATTTTGTAACCTCTCGTTATGTTTAGTGGAGCGCACCAAAGTTTTTGAAACGATTTGCCAAAAAGGGGAGGCCCGTGGGATTCGACCCCAGGACCTCCACCAACCTATGCCCTAATTTAGCCTCTTCTAACCACTCAACCAACTTCCTCATTTATGCATAACTGTGTGCAAACATTATATAAAGGGGGTCGGACAGAGTTCAAAAAACACATATGAGACGAGATGGGAGTGTGAGACCAGGGCGCATCCATATAGTATAGATTTGGGCGCAGTTTTTTAGATTATGCAAGTATTTTGAGATTTTATGCATTTATTGGAGGAGTAGGGCATGCAAACCGAGGCGAGGGTGCCTCTTGGGTCAAAAAGTGTTCGACTCAGATTGAGGCATGGAGACAGTCATTTTTAGGTAAAACGACTCCATGAACGCAGTGGTGGTGTTAGGTTTTTGATCTAAGTAAAGATTTTGTGGCTTAACTCTAGAATGAGGTATACTTATGTATTTTGCCCAATTCTTTTGTGGCGCTAATAAAAATGACCTACCCATTTGAGAGAAAGACCCAGAGACGTAGTCCACTAGGGACAAACTCCATTATTAAGTTTTTTTTGTTCATATTCCGTGATTATGTGTCTTTCCTTTTGAGATTTTCATTCTTTATGGTGTACTTTAGTTTATGCTCATTTAATACAGTTCTTTAATAAGTCACCTGAAGAAAAGATCTCGGATCATGTTGGTATCATCGCAATCATCTTTGACTTGAATTGTTGAGTATGAATTCATACTAGGGCCAAGCATAAGCAAGGTGAAGGAACTCTTAAGACGTTCAATCCCGAAGTTGGTCATGCATCTCGAAGGAAGAAGATGGTAGAAGAGGATAAGCATGATGAACAGGAGAAAAACTTTCACATGGTATTTTATCGCATGTCAGAAATGGTCGAACGAATGTATGGAGATTACAAGAAGAGGATGAAGAAGAAAGGGAAGAAAAAGGAAGCACCACCAGATGATGATGCTTCAATAAACAAAGGGGCTGGAGGAGATCCTCCTCAGCCTCCATCTTCGCCTTCAAGTTCTAGTTCTTCTTCCTCTGAGCATTCTCGTCACTCTCAACATTCTAACCATAAACCCTCTTTTAAGAAACCATTATTAAATATTGATGTACATTTTTCTTTACCTATGTTTAATAGAGATGCTAATCCTGAAAAGTTAGAAAATAGGATCCGACAGGTTGAAGTATATAGTCGTGTTCAACATATTGACGAAGAGGAAGTTAAAGTGAAACTGGCTTCTCTTTGGTTGGAAGGAACCACTCTCATATGGTGGGAGAGCAAGCTACATGATGGAAGTAAGTGTGGTAATATTCCTTCCTCATGGTAGGAATTTAAATCAGAGATAAGGAAGCATTTATATCCATTAGGGTATTTACATAAAACAATGATGGAATGAAATCATTGAGATAGAGTAAAGGTCATACTGTACAAAGTTTCATAGAAGAATTAGGAAGAAAGATCTAGCATTGAATATTCCTTTGGATTCTTATGAAACTTTAATGAAGTATATTGGCACACTTCACATTTATATTCGTCATATGTTTCTCTTGTTTATCCCCACTAGTATTGATGAAGTTTTTGTGCAAGCCACTCACCTCGAGAATAGGGGGAAACATGTTCAAGAATATCCCATGAAGAAACCTTCCAATTTCCCACAAAAGACTTTCAATAAGTTTAAAAGGAAGGACAATAAGACCGCTACAGTGATGAGAGAAGGAGGAAAACCATCTTGCACTCATTGCAAGAGGAGCACTCACGATGAAGAAGACTGTTGGAAACTAAATCCAGAAAAGAAACTGAAACAGTTCGGTGGAAAGGGGAAGATAAAGACGGGTGCTACAGTTCAACAAGATCTTGGTTCTGAATCAAGAGATGAAAGAAATATCACAGTGGCTGGAGTACAAGGTAAAGATTATCTTCATGTTAGTTCAAGTTCCAATAATGAATCTCAAACTGATGAATGAAAGAGAAATGAGTTATTTCATATACGAGTTGTATCTAAACATACTAACATAGATACATTATTTGATCTGGGTTCCCAAGTAAACCTAATATCTGAAGCACTTGTCAATAAGATGGGTCTTGTAATGAAACCACATCCAAAGCTTTATCCTCTTGGTTGGGTATGTGATAAAGAAAAACTTAATGTCACCAAACAATGTAGGGTCAAATTTTCTATTTCTTCAAAGTTGATTGATGAAGTAGATTTGGATGTTGTACCACTTGGTATATGTGGCATAGTGTTTGGAAGTTCGTATCTTTATGATAGAAAAGACGTCTTCTTTCGTCATGAGAAAAAAAACCACCTTACTAAAGGGGGAGTGGAATATATTTTTAGAGCTCATAGCATGAGGGTAAATATGGCACTTGTTAGTGCAGGACAAATGAAAAGACTCATAACCAATAATAAGAGATATGTACTCATGGTTTTCAAAGAGAAATATGTCGAGACATACGATGCTTTCCAAGGGTGTGATCCATATCATAAATGGGAATTAATTGATATTCTTTCTAAGTATGATGATATTTTTCAGGAACCAGATGGATTACCTCCTAAGAGGGAAATCCAATATGAGATACATCTTCAGCAAGATTCTCCTCTTCCTAATGTGGGAATGTACAGGATGTCAGTTCTGGAGATGACAGAGATCAAGAAGAAGGTACATGGATTATTGGATCAAGGGGTCATCATGCCCATTTCATCTCCTTGTGGTTCTATGATCGCGATGGTGCCAAAGAAAGATGGCACATGGAGAATGTGTGTCAATTACCGGGCTTTAAAAAAAATCATGGTGAAAAATCGATACCCTCTTCCTCGCATAGATGATTTACTTCATCAGTTGAAGAATGCTATTTATTTCACTAAGTTGGATTTGCACAGTGGATATCATAAAATTAGGGTTGTTGAGCATGATGCATGTAAAACTTCCTTTAAAACCAAATAAGGATTGTTTGAGTGGTTAGTTATGTCATTTGGGATTTGCAATGCTCCGACAAATTTCATGCGTGTGATGAATGATGTAATCAGGCCTTTCCTGGATGACTTTGTGATTGTATATTTAGACGACATTCTTATTTTCAACAGGACTTGGGATGAACATGTGAGGCATGTAAAACAATATTGGATACTTTGCAGAGGGAAAAGTTGTATGTGAAAATGTTGAAATTTGAATTTGGCAAGACTGCACTTGTATACTTAGGTCATATCGTGGGATGAGGACAATTGAAGATTGATCCTTCCAAAATCGATGTAATTTTAAATTGGCCTGAGCCAAAAAGTGTGACCGAGATCCAAAGCTTCTTGGGTGTCGTCCAGTATTGGAGGAGATTCATTCCCAACTTCTCCTTTCTAGCAGCTCCTTTGCATTCCTTAACCAGTGTGAAGAACACTTTTCAATGGGAAGGAAAGAAATAAAAATCTTTCAACATTTTGAAGGAGAAGATCAATACCGCACCAGTATTAACATTTTCAAATCTTCAACAGTCGTTCAAGATTGAGATAGATGCCAGCGAATACACCATGGGTGCATTATTGATGCAATATCGTAAGCCTATCTGTTATCACTCTGAGACTTTTAACCAAGTTGTTGTTAACTATCCTACATACGATAAAGAGTTGTATGAATTAGTTCAAAGCATAAAGAAGTGGAAGCACTACTTGTTAGGGAAGGAAACAATTATACATATAGATCACCAACCCTTACAGTATCTTCAAGAACAGACCAAACTGCAACAATCTCGGCACTATAGATGGATGGGTTTTATACAACAATTTCATTTGGTAATAAAGTATAAGAAGGGTACAAGTAACAAGGTATCCGATATGCTTTCTAGACCTCCTATTGCTACTTCTATTATTTTGAAGAATACTTCTTTATCTCATGATATCTATGTAGAACAATATGCCATCGATGAA
>ML846922.1:20694-32072 GCA_009831015.1 Picea engelmannii
AATCGCCTGAAAACGGCAAAATATAATTAGTAAGTGAAAAAACACTCCAGAGTATAACTCACGCTTAGGACTTAAGGTGGCTAAGACCTTTTACAAATTCATCATGCAAACACCTCTTATTACAATTTTTTATGGAAAATGTATAGTAACAGGGTGGTCTTTATGACCGGCTGAACTTCTGAACTCTGAATTTTGAACAAGTGATGTTCAAACTTTGGCGGCTCTCAGGAAATCCAGCTTGTGCAACCTGGTGGATAACAGGCCTCGAGACATGATCTCCTAGTTATCCCTAGAGATCGGGGATAACAGGCCCTAGGTGTAGATAACCTAGGCCTGGGACGTCTCCTCCTTCTTGACTCTTAAAAGGTACGGCTAGCACAAGGGAGGAAGTAAAAAGAGTGTAGCAATGGCTAGGCTCTTCCTTCCTTCTTCAATGGCTGAATATTTCTCTTTTAGGGGACATGAAACAAGGACCTACTTGTGTGCTTGTCACCTAGGATTTTAAATCAGCAAAGTTTATAAATAAATGCAAGAATATAAGCCTGCAACCATTCAATTAAGAAATTTTGCAGAAAAAACACTTACATATCAATTAAGAAATTCAGGCCCATGGAGGTCTGAACTAATTATCTCCCCATGTGTACCAGTCCACGTGGTACTTATCCGTCGAGCATGGTCTTGCACATCAAAAACTACGCCCTCCACGGGCTCATTAGTCACAGGGATCATAGCAATGTCAATCACATTTCATCATCAATTTTATCAAACATATGCATAAAAGCCCTGATATATCATTCAATAGCTCAAAGACTCTACAAAAACCTACAATACAAGGTTGAGAAAAATGACAAGATACTCTATTGGGCTAGTATCCATAAGGAAAGGAAAGTTTCCAAGGGGTTTCATCCAGGCCATGTAAACTAGGTGAAGTGGTTCAAGGGATGTCCAGACATACGGGTAGAGCCAGGGATGCATGATATTACCTGTGGCTGCCTTTGTAGAAGGCGAGCTATACCCGTCATGGATGCAAATTTTTCCAAGCCCTTTTTTGCCTTTATTCTTTTCTTTATTTGCTTTTTATTCTTCTTTTTCTTTTTATTCAAGGGCTAACCAGAGGACACTGCCTTGGCGTGGTGACCAGAGCTGACAGTGTTACCCACAAGTACTTTCACAATGATGATAAGGCTGGCTCGTGATGAGACCCCCTTTCCCTCGGCCATGCAACCAAAGGTCATTGCCTTGGCGTGGTAACCAGATGGTGGCAATGTCATGCTGTTAGGTACCCATGAACATAATAGGCTGGCTCGTGATGAGACCCCCTATCCTCTTGATTAGGTCTTGTTTGTTATTTTTCTCAGGTCCCTCTTGTTTCTTGCTAAGAGGCTTTTTATTGCCTTCTTGGGGATCCCTGGGCGAAGGCATCTCGAGGTTTCATTTTTAGGCTTTTATCTTTTACTAACTCCTTTTACCTTCTGGGCCTTAGCCCCTTCTTCCCACGAGATAAGGTGCAACCCCACAAACAGATCATCCTAATGCCCGGACAAGGGGAATGGGACAGATGAGTGGGAGATAAGATGGAAAAGTGGTGGTATGATGGGAGCGGACGATGACTCTTTAGAAAACCCCTAGTGGCAAACCAAAACTTATGGGTACAGGCTTGCTAGGGCACCCAGTCAATCTCCCCAAGCATGGTCAAGTGGGTCAATGTAAGGTCCAAGCAGTCGTCAAAAATAAAAGGAATTAGATGCATACATTTAAAGGTTATAATGATCAAAAGTGACACATACGATGATCCCTGGACCAATTACCTCATGGAACAAGAGCCTTCTCCGATACAAGACCAAGCCGATGGTGATGGATGCTACTGCTGCTGACAAGACAAATCTGACGAAAGAAGAGAAGGATGGGCCCTCCAGGGCCATGCTCAGGTCAATCTTGCTTTCGGTACACCATGTCTAGGACCTGTGGGCCTCGAGACATGATCTCCTAGTTATCCCTAGAAATTGGGGATAACATCTGGCTCCAACTCGGGGACATGTGCTCACCGTAGAGCGCATGAGAACCTCAGCATCTCTGGCATAACCTGCAGACCTGCTCAACTCAATAGGGGCATCAGTAACAAAGATGGGGTGGTATTACCACCCCGCATACATAGATATGTGTAGACTAAAAGAAAACAATCAATAATGTGAAGTGAACTACTTACCTATACTTACCTGTTGGCTGGATGTTCGATGTAGTCAAACGACCAGTGTAACCAATCCAGCAATGTCCCCCAATACCTGCCTTTGTGCTTCATCATAAACCAAAACAGTGATAAATCGCGCACAAAAATGTCATGAGTTAGAATGTATATCATATCTTCGGAAATCTTAAAGTCTAACTCATGGAGGCGGGTGGGAGGGATAAAATTCTGCCAAGTCCATCTCTGAGGAAAGTACTCAATCCACTTCAGGAAGGGGTCATGAAAAGTCCAAGGTTCAGAACACTGACTCAAAGGGTCGGAAAACTGGCTACCTAGGACATTCTCATACTGTGAAGTCTGGGAAGGGATTGACAAAGTTGTATTAGACGACTGGCAAATTCTCAAGGGATAGTTGAAAAACTGAGAAGATACACTTATTGTAATATTTAACCATCCCTTGGAGTCTAGGGTTTGCCTAAGAGGAAACTCAACATTAAAAATATACATCCCAACCACATCTTTAATGGAAAAACACGGTAAAGTAATAACAGGCAGCTGGAGTGAAAAGTCATGAGAAACCTCCTTTAGGCAAACAATGTTCTCATTTGCATCAAAATCCGAACAGAGTGGTGGTTGATAATCATCTTCATAAAATAAATCCAAATGCTCAGAGGAACAATCATCAAAGTCCTCAAGGTATGACCGAAAATCATCAGGCAGACATGGTACTAGGTCATCCTTGGGTGCTTGTGGAGAGCCGGTAAAAATATCATCTCCCTGTTGCCACTGGTCAAGAGCTTGTTGTGATAATTGCAAGGGCAATACTTGGAAATGACTCTTAGTGTCATAGATGGGATCCAGGTCATAACCAACCATATCCCACTTACGTCTCCCAACATGTATGAACTTAGCAATGTTATCAACAATGTCACTATCTGTGTCATAACACGCCGAGTTTGAAACATTTGAAAATTCATTCTCCTCCTCCTCATTTCCTTCATCATAAAGTAAAGCATCATCAAAAACTAGGGGAGGAGGGTAACTCACTGTTTCTTCTTGTGCAGGGGCTTCGAGGACTATGGTGTTTTCAGCATATGTTATTGTATCGTCTTGGTGGATTGCTTCTTTGTCTCTGATTGCACAGCAAGGACCATCCACTTTGTTCAAAGTTTTTTTCTCTCCTTCATTTTCTGAATCAAGGAATAAGGTCTGGTTGGAATCCTGAAGTGGAAAGCAACTAACCTCATCTTCACTTTGTTGTGCAGGAGGAACCGTTTCTTGGATGACCTCATAAGAGGGAGGAGCACAGGTGGATACTTCATCATCTTGCTTAGGTTCTTGCTCCTTAATCACGTCCTCATTTTGCTGGTCAAAAACTTGTTCCCTTCTCTTTTGTGGATCTTCAGCAAAGGTTTCGAAGGAAACTAGTTTTATCAAGCTGAGAGTGTCCATGGTATTACCATTGATTCCGGACAAGAGGAGATTCTTTTCGATCTGAATGGCCATGTTGTGAGCTTCTGCAAGTGTTTTCAGATTCTTTTTATTTAGGAGGAAGCTCAAATGCCCCTGAAGTCCATTAGTATAGAGATAAACGAGGTACTTGTCTTTAGGATGATGGCTTTCAGGAATCTGGTAAAGCAAATTCTGGAACCTAGCCCCGAAAACTTTGACAATCTCACACCCTGTTTGTTTTATGCCTTCAAGGCCTTTCAGTAATGATTGTACATCTTCCAATTTCAAAGCCCACTTTGCATGGAAGATTTCTTCAAAATGGTCCATAGATGTGATGCTGGAAGTTGGAAGATTATCATACCATTTTCTAGCCTCTCCATGCAGAGAGGCAGAGAAGAGTTTCATCACCAAGTCTTCAGCCTTGTCACTGACAGGGCGGTATTGAAAGAACTCCCAAAATTTGCTCATGTGATAATTGAGACTTTCTCCATCGATGCCAAAGAATCTAGGGAGCCAATTCTTATAAAAGAGAGGCATTTTTCTGGGATATCCCGGGATTTTACTCATGTCCAAAGGTTTGTAGTTCCTTGGATCCCATTGTGAAGTCATAGTTGGCTTCGTCATTAGTGGAGTCGCCAGATAGTTTTCTTGAAACTATCACAAGATAAGGGAAAACACCCTAGTGGAGTCGCCAGGTAAGCTTGTAAGATAAGGCATCTAGAGGCAAGGCTTACTGAAAAAGTGTCGTCTTGAGGAGAATCGACTCAGTGTTGCATGATAACGGCGCCAAAATGTTATCGCACAGTTTGTAGCTAGGTCGAATGGCTAGAAGATAGAGGCCAAACTGGCGTAACAGGAACCTACCCCACCCAATGTCACCACAATGGGGAGGTTCTTTCTATTTAGGGAGGTTAGCCCAGGGGAGACGTCCCCGGTAACCTGAGGTTTTGAAGAGGCCAAGGTATAAAGGTCAAAGTGAAAGTTCCTCCTCACAGGTTACCACCAAGATCAGATAGTTCGGCTAAACAACCAATAATGAAGTGTAGCTCCAAATGAGAACACCTGCCCGGAACAAGACAATAGCAAAACAATATATGCAGGCTATAATTCAATGGGTTAGTACTTCATATAACTATCTGATGTCAATAGATTAGCAATTATAACAATAGATATCAATGAGATCAGTGTTTATCAATATAGCAGTGGAAAAATATCAATTCATCAATAAATATTGGAGATGATGTAGCCAACAATGTATTTAATCAATCCCTTACTCAATAAATGCTTTAAAACATCATCTAATTGCTTTATCAATGTAAGGTGCTGCGTCAAGATGGTATATCCAAGTGTGACGTCAGCCTTATTAGGGTTAGTAGTTAGTTACGGTTTCAAATTATGAAAGTTTTAAGAGTTGTTTGAGCACTATCACTTCAACGTTGGGGACTTGAGATCAATGCCTAAGGGTAGATGGAGTCAATTTAAGAGAGGGCACAAAGGTTGAAGGGAATAGGCTAACGACTAGAGGGAAGGGTTCTGAAGTGCTGCAATGGCAGGGCCCCAGAATCAAAACCCTATGGGAAAGAGGCTCACTCTGGTGTTGCTTAAGCAAGGCCTCGTGCTCTTTCCTCCTTCCTTAGGTCAAACTTGGCAAAACGGCTAGCATAAAAGATAAGTCCAGACAAGAGAGTGAGGTGAGGGAGAGTGTTGCAATGGCAAGGCCCTATCACCAAACCCTTGAAGCAGGATGGCCCTAGGTGTAGATAACCTAGGCCTGGGACGTCTCCTCCTTCTTGACTCTTAAAAGGTATGGCTAGCACAAGGGAAGAGGTAAAAAGAGTGTAGCAATGGCTAGGCTCTTCCTTCCTTCTTCAATAGCTGAATATTTCTCTTTTAGGGGACATGAAACAAGAACCTACTTGTGTGCTTGTCACCTAGGGTTTTAAATCAACAAAGTTTATAAATAAATGCAAGAATGTCAACCTACAACCATTCAATTAAGAAGTTTTGCAGAAAAAACACTTACATATCATGAAGAAATAGCATTGCAAACCCTAGTTGGAAACCTTCCTTCAAGAGAAATGCCAAAAATGCCAAGAAAATCCTTCCTTCAACAAGTGCGCCTCACTTAAAAGATGAAATACCCCAACAAGGGCGCAAAAATCAGATCTCACAAGAGAGTGAGTTGTGTGTTATGTGAAAATGAGGATAAATCTGCTCAATATATACTGTATCCTGACCTTTAATTAATTTTAGGTCATTAAAAATAGCCGACAAGGCTACAAACCAAAATCATACTGCTTTTACATTAAATGTTAAATTTAAACCCTAACTGAGCATAAGCAAGACGTCAAGCCCTACTGAGGGAGACGTTAGCACCTTCTAGGGCAAATGCAGCACAAAATGACAAAACGTTGGCCCTCTTTGGGCCTCCCAATCATGCCACACGTGCCAGCTGCCCTGTCCAACTGTCACACGCTCAAGGAGACATCAATGGCTCCTAGGTGACGTCCTGGGCCATCCAAGGGAAACGTTCCACTGGAAGTGGGTCAACCCCCCTAGGCCGGGCTCAACCAAAGTGCCCTTGATGGAACGTCCTCTTCTTCTCAGGTGCAAAAGATCGGTCAATCACTGTCCTGTCTTTGCTCCTGATGGGGTCCCAACAACCATCTGATGGGCTCTTCAGGCCCATGGAGGTCCGAACTAATCATCTCCCCATGTGTACTGGTCCACATGGTACCTGTCTGTCGGGCATGGTCCTGCACATAAAAAACTACGCTCTCCACGGGCTCATTAGTCACAGGGATCATAGCAATGTCAATCACATTTCATCATCAATTTTATCAAACATATGCATAAAAGCCCTGATATATCATTCAATAGCTCAAAGACTCTACAAAAACCTACAATACAAGGTTGAGAAAAAGGACAAGATACCCTATTGGTCTAGTATCCATAAGGAAAGGAAAGTTTCCAAGGGGTTTCATCTAGGCCATGTAAAGGAGGTGAAGTGGTTCAAGGGATGTCCAGACATACGGGTAGAGCCAGGGATGCATGATATTACCTATGGGTGCCTTTGTAGAAGGCGAGCTGTACCCGTCATGGATGCAAATTTTTCCAAGCCCCTTTTTGCCTTTATTCTTTTCTTTATTTGCTTTTTATTCTTCTTTTTCTTTTTATTCAAGGGATAACCAGAGGACACTGCCTTGGCGTGGTGACCAGAGCTGACAGTGTTACCCACAAGTACTTTCACAACGATGATAAGGCTGGCTCGTGATGAGACCTCCTTTCCCTCGGCCATGCAACCAAAGGTCACTGCCCTGGCGTGGTAACCAGATTGTGGCAATGTCATGCTGTTAGGTACCCATGAACATAATAGGCTGGCTCGTGATGAGAGCCCCTATCCTCTTGATTAGGTCTTGTTTGTTATTTTTCTCGGGTCCCTCTTGTTTCTTGCTGAGAGGCTTTTTATTGCCTTCTCGGGGATTCCTAGGCGAAGGCATCTCGAGGTTTCATTTTTAGGCTTTTATCTTTTACCAACTCCTTTTACCTTCTGGGCCTTTAGCCCCTTCTTCCCGCGAGATAAGGTGCAACCCCACAAACAGATCATCCTAATGCCCGGGCAAGGGGAATGGGACAGATGAGTGGGAGATAAGATGGAAAAGTGGTGGTATGATGGGAGCCGACGTTGACTCTTTAGAAACCCCCCAGTGGAAAACCAAAACATATGCGTACAGGCTTGTTAGGGCACCCAGTCAATCTCCCCAAGCATGGTCAAGTGGGTCAATGTAAGGTCCAAGCAGTCGTCAAAAATAAAAGGAATTAGATGCATACATTTAAAGGTTATAATGATCAAAAGTGACACATACCATGATACCTGGACCAATTACCTCATGGAGCAAGAGCCTTCTCCGATACAAGACCACGCTGATGGTGATGGATGCTACTGCTGCTGACAAGACAAATCTGACGAAAGAAGTGAAGGATGGGCCCTCCAGGGCCATGCTCAGGTCAATCCTGCTCTCGGTACTCCATGTCTAGGACATGTGGGCCTCGAGACATGATCTCCTAGTTATCCCTAGAAATTGGGGATAACATGGATCATCTTCAATAATCTTAATAACACTTGTGCTTAAAATCTTCTCAATCTTTTGAATGTGTTGATGATGATGATCTCGAGGCTTTGATGATAACATGATGTGATGCTCTAGTCTTTTGATATACTGCACACATATAAGTAAAACGTGGTTAGCTTGCTTGTTGTGTCTTAGATATTCTTTATTTGTAAATCTTGTATCAAGTACTTTGTGGATATCTCATTTGTGAATAGATATTTTGTAATTCTTTTGTCAGTACTTGTATCTAATATTCATTGGTTTAATTGATTCTTTTGTAATCTTTTAAGTAACTTGTAATCTACTTGTAACGAAACACCCCTTAACATAGTTGACCCCTTGCCCAATCTTTAGGCACTAGTCTTAGTTGACCTCGAGAAAAGGCTTGCGTTTCATGCTAACCCTTGCATCTTGCATTGTTGCCTTAGCATCTTAGGATTAGAATCGCCCAAACCTTGTGAATAATTAAAACTGACTCATAGAACTTAACTTTAACACATCTAGTAACTAAGGTCTACCCCCTTTGGCTTCCTTAGGAGTAAGTCTAGATGGAAGAGGTTCCGGTCAAAGTGACAGTGTGGGCTATGAACCTAGGCATTGTGCCTCCAAGGACACACTAAGTGCGCCGGACTTAGCTCACGTTTGCAAGTGTGTATAAGGGCGGCAACAGGGTTAACACAGAAAGATAATCGTTACTTCAAAGAGCGTATTTAGGAACTCATTGCACAAAATGAAGAACTAAAGACCGAAAGACAAAAAATGGACCAAGACTGACTAGAACGAGATGAAGAAATATTACGATTAAAAAATCATAATCAAAATTTACTAGTTAAAATCAAGAAGTCAAAAGACAAGAAGCAAGGGAATACAAATTCAGAACAAGAAAATCAAGGTCTCAAGGAGAAATGAACCGAAAAGGGAAGAAATTTCCTACCTAAGGAACCTTAACCAGAAGTTACTTGAACAAATTAAAATCTTAAAGGACGAAAGAAAGGAGAATCTAGAATCAGAAAAAGACAATAGGTCAAAAAATAAGGAAGAATTTTTACGATTAAGACGACATAATCAAGATTTTCTAACACAAATTAAAAAGTTGAAGCATGATAAGAAGACTTTACAAGAAAAATTAGATCGCAAAACATCATTAGTCGATAAGGAAACAATGACAGACCCAATCAACCTTACAACTCAAAAGGAGGCAAATCCAGTTGATGTAAAGATGTTTTCAAATGTCGAAGTACAAACAAGCCAGAAATATCAAGAAGACTCAATTCCAAAATTTAATCAACAAAAAGCTACAAGTATACGAAGTAAGGATCGAGTTACAAGGATGCCTTATCAACATCCTAATCACAAAAATCGATACTTTAGCCAATCCTTGTATCAACAGAAACAAATGACCATTATGTCGAAGAATATTACTTCCACTACAAGTGATGCTCAAAGTAGAAGCTATCATGGGAGTTGAAATACATCAAGTTCTTTCCAAGAACCCTATAAACTCCCCATGCAGAAGATCGAATTAGGATGGGCAGACTCCTTTACAATGCGACAGTTCTGTTCAACACTTAGAAGATCCTATCGTCTCAGGTCCTCAACGATTACTAACTCAATAATGAAGAAGCATGAGACAATAATTACAAGCTAGAGCAAGATATAAGTCTTTCATAAAGTATGCTTTGAGGACAAAGCATTTTTAAGGGGAAGACAATGTTATGAACATAAATATACATATAAATAGATATTCATAACATAATAATTAATTAATAAATAATAATTATTAATAATGAAAGGTCATGTCTCAAATGACATGACTATTGGTTAAGGGCACCCCTGCGTGGGTATATAAACGAGCCCTCATTCTCAATTGTAATCATATTATCATATCTTATCTATTCATTTATTATTTACAGTCCTATATGGATTACTTTGTTATATTCCAAGTATTTTTGATAATTCTTGTGTGAGCGAACTTTGTTCGTCTCAATATAAGTGAGATAGAATTGGAAGGGGAGGATGTTCTGGTAAAATTGTTCATACTTTCTCTGCCATCTTTTTTGCAAGATTGGTTTAAGGGTTGTTGTGAAGATATGGGTATATCGTCTTTCGCAGAGATCATCAGTAGGTTTATTGAGTTTGTCAAACCACAATGCCAGACATATGAAGATGCCCTTAAAATTCTCACAATATCCCTAGAGGACGAAGGATTCACCACTGAGATTGTGGAAGATCTTAGGGATGTGTACCATACTCAATACCAAGAACCCTATGATATAGAAGGAGAGATTTATGAAGAAAGTCGTCAACCCCTTGAAGAGCAGCAAGATTTTTCCCATGATTCGATAGAATGCAGTAAAGATTTAACTAAAGAAGTGAATTATGAGGATGAAACAATAGTATCCACTCCTCCGTCCGATGAAGCTCTCCAAGATCCTATCTCTCCTACACAAGATGAAGAGAATGAGGTGAGTCATTTTGCTTTCCAGTTTTTGGATGACACTTTGTTCTATGATTCAGAGGGTGAAGAAGTAAAGGAACCCTTGGAAGAGCTAGGTCCTTCATTTTCCGATGAAGACGAAGAGATGATTAGAGAGATGAGTCTTGGGGATGATGTACTGGACCCTCTCCCATTTGATGAAGTCATCCAAGCCATTGACGCTGCTGCACAACAAGAAGTGAACACGGTAAGTTATTTCCCTTTCCAAGATTTTGATGATACTTTATTTTATGATTTGGAAAGTGAAGAAGTACTAGAGGAGCCCTTGGATGCATTAAATCCTTCATGTTATGATAAGGGTAGTGACATGGTTGATAATATTGATGAGTTCATATATGTTGGAAGACGTAAGTGGGATGTGATTGGTTCTAATGAGGATCCCATTTATGATATGGAAGGATATCTTCGAATGTTGCCTTTACAACAATCATATGATGTTCCTAATAATTTTGAAGTTTGGCAACAAGATGATGATATAATTACATAAGTTTTCCAAGCACCCAAGGATGACCCAGTGCAATGTCCTCCTGATGATTTTTGGTCATACCTTGAGGATTTGTATTCCTTTGAGCACTTGGATTTATTCTATGAAGAAGATTATCAACCGTTGTTGTGCTCAAACTTTGATAAAGGTGAGGAAGTTGCTTGCCTGAAGCGGGATACTTGTGACAAGGTTGTCCAGCTCCCTTCGACTACTTTACCTCGTTATGTCACTAAGGGTGTAGTTGGGAAACATGTTTGTTGTCTTGAGTTTTCTCTGGGGCAAAGCCTTCTTTTAGAATCCAAGGGTAGGTTGAATACCTTAAGAAGAAGTTTATTATCTCAGTCTTTCAGCTTTCCCTTAAGAAATTGTCAGTCATCCTCTAGGCTTTTACTAGTCCCTTCCCAGACCTCAGGATGTGATGATGTCCAAGACAATGTTGAATATATCTCCGATATTTCGGAAATTTCGGCGACATTTTAACCCTCCCGACATTTTCTGCACAAATTGTCGCGACACATCCGACACAATGAAAGTGTCGCGAGAAATTCAGAATATTTCGTGGGTCGATGGAAAGTGTCGCCCTGCTAGGTAAATCCGCGGAAAAAAGTGCGCGTGAGGGGTTTTAGAGGCCGCGGGTCCTTTTTTTTT
>ML846923.1:23493-35171 GCA_009831015.1 Picea engelmannii
CTTGACTATCGGACAAGCTTTAAGCCTTAAAGATGCCACTGAGGATGAAGTAATTAATAATTTTATTTGTGAACCCTCCTCTGTGACTCCAGAAACTCATAACCAACTAGCTGCACTATTGGAGTCAGATAATCAGGAAAACCGTAACTCTGAAAACCTACCTCAAACATCTGCCACCATCTCTTCTAAAATCATACCAGTAGAAATTGAACCTGGCAAAACACTGAACATAAATCCTAACCTGACAGATGCTGAAACACAACAATTAATGAAGTTACTTCTAGAAAATAAAGAAGCATTCACATGGGACTATATAGATATAAAAGGAATCTCTCATGAATTATGTACTCATCGAATATATATTAAGGAAGATTGTCGACCGATCTGCCAATCTCAACGACGAATGAACCGTAATTTGAGAGAAATCCTTAAAGAAGAACTTCAAAAATTGCTTGATACAGGGTTTATCTATCCTATATTAGACAGTGAATGGGTTACCCCGTTGGTAATAGTTCCTAAGAAAAACGGGAAATGGAGAGTATGTGTGGATTATAGAGCCTTAAAGAAAGCTACTCAAAAAGATCACTTTCCATTACCATTCATTGATCAGGTGTTAGATAGTTTGTCAGGGAAGAATTTTTTCTCATTTTTAGATGGTTTCAGTGGGTATAACCAGATCAAAATTTCACCCCAAGATCAAGATAAAACCACTTTTACTAGCCCTTGGGGAACATTTTCTTATAGAGTTCTCCCATTTGGACTATGTAATGCACTAGCAACCTTCCAAAGAGCAGTTATAGGAATCTTTTCTGATATGCTTAATGACTCTATGGAAATTTTTATGGATGACTTTACTCCTTATGGTGTTTCTTTTCAGGAAGCACTACAAAACTTTGAGAAAGTTCTTAAACGATGCATACAAGCCCACCTCTCCTTAAGTACAGAAAAATGTCATATGATGATGAGTGAATGAATAGTGCTTGGACATTTTATCTCATCTCAAGGAATTCAAGTAGACCCATCCAAGATACAAGTCATTAAAGATCTTCCTACTCCCAAAACCCAAACAGAGGTAAGAAGTTTTCTAGGACATGCTGGATACTACAAAAGATTTATAATTTTTTTTTCCAAAATAACTTCTCCCCTGTTTGTGCTACTGATGAAAAATGATGAATTCAAATGGACTAATTCTTGCCAGGAAGCATTTAATACACTTAAACATCAGTTATCTACAACTCCCATTCTTAGAGGACCTGATTGGACACTTCCCTTTCATATATCCTCTGATGCTTCAGATACTGCAATAGGAGTTTTCTTTGGACAAGAAGAAAATCATCTCCCTTATGCTATTTATTTCATCAGCAAGAATATGACTCCTGCTGAACTCAATTATATAGTTACCGAAAAGGAATTCTTAGCAGTTGTCTATGCTATTAACAAATTTAGACATTACATCGCTGGCTACTCTACTCTTGTCCATATTGATCACTCAACTATCAAATATCTAATGAGCAAACCTATCACAAATGCTCGAGTCACCAGATGGTTACTATTATTGCAAGAATTTGATATTACAATTGTAGATAGACTAGGAAAAGAAAATGTAGTTGCTGATTTCCTTTCTCGGTTAAAACCTGATGATGATACCCCAGTAGATGATTCATTTCCTGATGAATATCTATTTGCAGTATCTGCTCACTCACCTTGGTATGAAGACATCGCTAATTATTTGGTTGCAGGAAAGTTACCACCACACTTATCCCACCGAGAGAAAAGAAGAATCATTCAACAAAGTGCTAGGTATAGCTAGATAAGTGGGTGTCTTTTCCACACATGACCTAATCAAGAAATCCGAAGGTGCATTAGCGAAGATGAGGTTTATAATCTACTAAAAGCTTGTCATGATGGCCCTTGTGGAGGGCATTTTGATGATAAGAGAACAACACATAAAATTCTCAGGATGGGGTACTATTGGCTCTCACTTTTCAAAGATGCAAAGAAATATGTCCGGGCCTATGATAGTTGCCAAAGCGTGGGCCAACCTAATCATAGAGATGAAATGCCATTAAACCCCCATATAGTACTTGAACCATTTGAAAGATGGGCCTTAGACTTTGTAGGACCCATCAACCCCCCATCCAATCAAAAAGTTTACATAGTGGTCTACACAAACTATATGACCAAATGGGTGGAATCCAAAGCACTCCATAGAGAAACCGAAGAAGCAGTTATAGATTTCTTATTTGAAGACATCTTCATCAGATTTGGAGTGCCAAGAGAATTAGTTACAGATGGAGGACCTCCTTTCACTTCTCATGGTTTTAAAGCCACCCTTTAAAAATATCATATTCAGCATAGAATGACTACAACATACCACCCCCAAGCCAATGGACAGGTGGAAAGCACAAATAAAGTAATAGAATCCATTCTCACAAAAAAAGTGAAGGAAAACAGAAGGGACTGGTCTCACAGGCTCCCTGAAGCATTATGGGCCTACAGAACTACCTGGAGAAATACTACATAATTCTCTCCCTATGAATTAGTCTATGGAAAGAGTGTTGTCTTTCCTATGGAATTTGAAATCAAAACCTTAAGGACTGCTTTAGCTGTCAACCTTGATTTGACCAATGTAAAAACAACTAGGTTACAACAACTTAATGAATTGGACGAAAAGAGACTAGATGCCATTCATCAGACAACTATGATTCAACAACAAAGATCAAAATGGCATGAAAAAACTATCAAGCATAAGCAGTTCCAAAAAGGTAATTGGGCCCTACTATATGACTCTCAGTTCAAAGAATTTCAAGGGAAACTACGTACAAGATGGCTTGGACCTTACGAAGTAGACACTGTTTTCCCCAATGGAACAGTAAGGCTCCTCACAATCGATGACTCTAAAACACCGTTACTTGTAAATGGTCATCGACTCCATCTGTACCAGCACCCTATTTCCAAAGAATATTTTAAGGCCACATGTGTGGCAGACTCTCATTACCTCTTTTTAGAGGGGGCTCCTACCCCTCATTGCAATTACTTCTTTTTAAGTTAATTTCTTTAGTATTAGATTAGATTTCGTTTAATAATAATCCCTGTCAAGAAATACCATGTTACAATCGATTTTTGCAGATTCCCGATCAAAGCACAGGTCTACTAAGAAAGGATGATCCTACTTCAAGAAGAGGCAAGATTTCCCATTGCTGAAACACCACCGTTCAACAACTCTTTGCTCTTCGTTCATTGTTGAAACACCACTGTTCAACAACTTTTTGACTTTCCCCACTACTGAAACACCACTGTTCAGCAATCTTTCACACCATTTTCCCCCATCGTTGTTCAACAACTTTTCACCATTTTCTCCATTGCTGAAACACCATTGTCAGCAACCTTTCACCATTTTCCCCATTGTTGAAACACCATTATCAACAACTTTTCACCATTTTCCCATTACCGAAACTCCACTGTTCCACAATTCTTCACATTCTCCCACTGCTGAAACACTACTGTCAGCAATCGTTCGCCATTTTTTTCCATTGTTGAAACACTATTGTTCAACAATTCTTCACAGTTTTCCATTGACGAAACAACACCGTTCAACAATTTTTTCGCCCTTCTTTCTGTTGCTGAAACACCAACTTTTCAGCATTCTCTGTCAATAAGATTTTGCACTCTCATACTACATTTTGTCCTTCCAGTCAACAAATCCTTGATACAATTCATCTAACAAATCAAAAAGTCTCTGCCATGGCCACTACAAAACTATTATGGACAGGCTCTATATTTTGTTTGAAGTACGAATCAAAAGGTAAAGGTGAGGTATGTAAATTTTATGTAAATACAATTAAGCTATAGTTAATGAGAAGATTCCAACTCATCATTACCACTCATGTAAAATCATTATTAGCCGCATTTAAAAGGGGGGGAGTAAATATTGAACTTTTTCACATGAATTAACCACCACCATTCCTATTTACCATCCTTTCGTTTGTTTCACCACCATTTGCATGCCTTCACTCCAAAAACTCACTCTGCACATAAGCTGTTACTTGACTCTTTGACGGTGTATTTTATTGAGTTGTTAGCTATGGGAGGCTCTGTTATATGTTACGAACCCGCCACGACAGCCCTGTTAGAACTGTATCCAGAAGCCTATCAAACTTTTCTGCAGGCAGGATGGCTCGGTTATTTTCAGAGACTCCAGGGGTATGATCAACAACAAGTTCTCCAATTAGCTCAAAATCTCCAGGAAGACCATTCAATTATTCAAGGGGTTCGGATTTCAGTTACAGAAGAAGATATAGCACAGGTTTTGGGTCTCCCTACCAATGGCCTTTGCTTGTTCAGCCACAAACATATCATCCTGAATGCCCAATAGGATTTCCTCTTGCCAAGGGAACAAATTGAACCTAAAGGCCGGGGTGTTCGACTCAGCTCATTGCCGCTTCCATGGCCAGAAGTTACAAAATTCATCAAACACTACCTTACCTGCGAAGGTCGATACCAGGTAGTCTACCAGCACGATTTTGTCCTGTTGTCTCATTTACGGCATAACAGATTGGTGAACATTTCTTATTATCTGCTCGGTTGTCTTAAAAATATGTCGCACTACTGTAAAAAGGCTAAAGATCCCTCCCTTTCACTCACCCATCACCGTCTCGTTCAACTTCTTATCCAAAAGGGTTTTTCCCAACAAAACCCTCCACTAAACAACCCACCTATAGATCCCCAAGAAGCCACTGAAATTCCTGAAAATCTTCAGGAACAAAAACCACAAGACCCTCCAAAAATACCTAACAGTCCGCTTACAGACCCAATCAGTCCAATTAACCCCCCTACCATACCAAGCCCGCCCCACACTTTACCAGAATCATCCACTCCTACCCTTCATATTCTTAGTGATGATTCTGAACCAGACAATTCTCCCTGTCCCATCATTGAGGAAAAACCCCCACATAAACGAAAGCAAATTCCTTTCTTTCCACCCTTTTTGCAAAGAAAATGAACAAGGGCTTCAACAAGGGCAGCCACTACTGCCACTTCCCTAGATCCCCAACCCATTCGACTAATACCCCGTACACCTCTAACCTCCCAAATGCTGGAATCTTTGCCTATTCCACCCATGAGCACTGAAACACAAGAACCAGATGCCCAGTATGTTGCGACATCATCCGTTTCAAACCTAGTAGCTGAAACACAAGAACCAACTACTCATTCAGTAGATGAAACACAAGAACCAACTACTCATTCAGTAGTTGAAACACAAGAACCAACTACCCATTTAGTAGCTGAAACACAAGAACTAGCTACTCATTCAGTGGCTGAAACACAAGAACCAGCCATAGCTGTCACACAAGAACCAACTACAGCTGAAACAAAAGAACCAGCTGCTGATATTGTTATTGAGACACAGGAATCATATGCCCAGGGAGCTACAACATTAATTTCTTTACATCAAGAAGCTGAAACACAAGAATCAGTTGTCGATCTTGCAGCTGCTCCACCTGCAGCTGCTCCACAAGAACTAGCTAGTGAGGTTGTGACTGCTACACAAGAACCAGTCACTCCTCAACCAGAACCAACAATGGCCTCTGTATTACAATAAAATGAGTTCCTAAGGTCTAAACTGGAATCCTACAAGCAAGAGCTAGCCATGGAAAAGGAAGGCTATGAGAAGGAACTTAACTTGTACACCCTACCTCACATAGAAACCATGTCAGAGGGAACTACAACAGAGAATTCGTGTAGAGAATATATGTGCAATCAATGTGGGGACATATACTATCAAGTGGGCTACAAAGTAACTCAAATTCCAATGCCAGGAGCTTCCCCTGCACCTTCGACTTTTGCAGTCAAAGAAGAACACCCCGCTGTTACACAAGAACCAGCAGGACCTTCCAAAATTAAGACTGAGCCCTGGCCTGCAACAAATGTCGAAACTGAAACCCCTACTTTTGTTAATAAAGCTATACAAAAATTGCCTATTGATGAATCTGCCCCTCCCAGCCAGATCAATACCCACACATTTGTGGAACAAGCCACTCAGACCCTATCTCAGCCGACTACTTGCAACACTGAAACACAAACTCAGCCATGGGACGAGCAGGCAATAATACAGAAATGGAAAAAAGTGTCTATTGTTACACAGGCCAAAATCCTACAGGAACACAGACAAATCTGGATAAATCATATCTACTCAAATTGGGAAGCTTTGGATCAAACATGCTAGGAATCTCGTGCCCTTAAGAAACAGAATAAAGAGCTAAAAGGCAGATTGCTCATGATATTTGACTTGGCACAAAAGCTATTGGCTGCAAGGAAACCATCCTGCAATTACTCTCTATTCCTAATGGAATGAATTACATGGTTTCAGATCAAATCAGTCAAAGAAGGCAGACCCCATGCAGTATTAAATCCAACATATTTTATTAAAACTTTTGCAGAAGCCTCTGCTATGGATCAACACCTCCTCTGTGAGGCATATTTTCATAATGAGGCCATCCCTGAGAACAGGCAGCTTAACCTTAACCCTCTTGTCGATGACATCCAGATTCGGGCACTCACCTCCTTCCTTAACAATCAGATTATATGGCAGGATGAATT
Source organism: Picea engelmannii (assembly GCA_009831015.1). NCBI lineage: Eukaryota > Viridiplantae > Streptophyta > Pinopsida > Pinales > Pinaceae > Picea > Picea engelmannii. Next base: position 30,094 of record ML846923.1, read on the forward strand.
CCTAGCTGCCAAGCACAATGAGGATAATCGCCTTCTCTGGATAAGGCCAGAGCCATAAAATGCTGCCACCTTTGTTACAGAGTATTATTAGTTTTTAAAGAAACCTGGGATGACTCAACACATTCAACAATTACATGCATCAGTGTTTCAGGAGTGTCAACATTTCATTAAATCAACAGAGATTGCTGCCCTACAGGCAAATAACATGTTTTGGCAAGAATCCACTGAGAAAAGACAGGAACACAATCCTTTTAGCCCCACTAATATTGAGATAGAAATCTCCAAGGTACCTAGCTACATCAAGTGTGTTCAGAAATATGCTGAAAGCTGGATAGGGTACCAGTTTCATTTTCCTATCCTCTGGATGCCAGCAGAGAAATATGAAGTCCATTTTAAGTTGCCCAAGAAAGTCGAAACAACAGCTTGGCAAAGGTTACAACATGTTCAAGGGTTCAGAGCTCCAACAAACATCACCTTCCACAACTACTGCTTGAGTAACTTGCACGCTCAGGGTCGGTATTCAGATTCTGACTCAGAGTGAAGTTACCTGAGGACATGCAACATTTTAAGTTGGGGGGGATGTTAGGACCACATAATGTACCTTTTTGCTCACACTTTTTGCCACCATTACACCCTTGTTTCACTCACATTTAAACTCACATTATCAATTTACCCTATCTTTCCAAATGTATACAACGTCTCTTCTCTTTACTATATGTTTAATCTGTTTTGCATATAATTTTACATTACTCTCGTACTTAACCATTGATCAGAAATGTATAAGTGATGAAACAGTTCGAACTATAGATTAGCATTGAGGCCTGTTGCTGAAACAGTCTGTGGACCACGATGCTAAAACAACAACTCACAGAGAAGAAGCTGTTACACTCTCCGTGGTCTATGATGTTGAAACAACAACTGCTACACTCTCCGTGGTCTATGATGCTGAAACAACAACTGCCACACTCTCCGTGGTCAACGATGTTGAAACAAAAAATCACACAGAAGAAGCTGTTACACTGTCTGTGGTCAACAATGCTGAAACAACAACTCACACAGAAGAAGCTGTTACACAGTTCACGGTCTACGATGCTGAAATAGCAACACAAAACTGTTACATTGACCACGACAGCCGCACCTTGAGCTAGCATTAACCATCGCTGCTGCCTGAGACCAGTTGCTGAAACAGTCAGAACACAAATCCCGTGGTTGAAACAACCCACGATTTGCGATGCTAAAACATCATACAACAACAGTAACAAGAAGATAAATAAAGAAGTTGTTACTCCATCCGCAATAGCGACACCTCACTCAACACTTGTAGTAGCATTCTGTTGCGGGAGACTAGGATATCCTATTCCAGTTTAGAAAGTCGATCTGACTAAGAATAGGACTCAGATGTACACCTGTAAATTGTTGATCAAATTGTATCAAAGGGATTCTCCTCTTTAAATAAGAGGAAATTATCATTAGAGAGAACCTTCTGTTTTATCTAAGAAATGATTTATAGAGAAGGATGTGTTTTACTTCAGATTGTAATATGATACAGTTGACAGATGAATAAAAGACTGTTCTGAGCATTTCTCTCTAAGTTCCTTTCGTTTCAGGGGAATCTTGTGAGAAGGGAGGGCCCACCTTCTTCACAAGATTCACCCATTAGCTTTATAGTGTGTTAGTGTTATTTATGTTCATGCCTTGATTAAATTCTGTTTTGCTGAAACACTACTTTATTGAACTCTGCTTTGCTGAAACTCTGCTTTACTGATTGTTACATTGCTTTCATATGATTCATGCTTGGGTAACTGTTAATCATTCTAGTTAGCAATCTTGTTTGGTGAATTTATGAAAACTTGATAATCAGGGACAGGTGTTGAAGATTCCTGCTTGGGAATTAGGGTCCTGTTCTCTGTTAGAGATAGTTAGCCTTCAATGCATGTCAATTATTTCAATTAGTAATGAGTTTATGAAGGCGTGCTAATCAGAAATAGGTGCTGAAGATTCTTGCTTGGGAATTAGGGTCTCGTTCTATGTTAAGAGGTAGTTAGTCTTCAGTGTGTGGCAATCATTTCAATTAGCAATGAGTTCATAAAAGTATGGTGATTGGAAACAGGTGTTGAAGATTCCTGCTTTGGGAATAGGGTCCTGTTCTTTGGTTATAGAATAGTTGGTCTTCCCTTTTGCAGTGTCTTGAAAGATTTCTTTTCCAGGTTGTTATCTTCTTAATGTAATCCATGATTCTTTTGACAATTATTTCTTTAAACATTGAACTCTGCAACAGGTAGATTGCTTTCCTGTAATTCAAGTTAGAACTTCAATTTGTTTAGGGAAAAGTGTGATTAATATGTTTTTACTACAACTCTAGGTCGCTTTTGAGATTGAGCATATATAGTGCGTGATTACCTTTGAAATAAACAAACTTCCTTGGGTTGACAATTTATGTAGCACTTGATTGTTTAGTTAAATAAGAAATTATAGTGACCAACAATCACCCTTAAATGGCATGTAAGTACTACATGTAAGTTCAAAAGGGATATAGTGATAACATAGGGAGCCAAAGGGATTTTTACAACCAATTTAAAAAATACTAAAGATAGAGAATGGATCTAAGAGTGACCCTTTATTTTTCAACTCTTTAGGGTTGCACCTAAGACATTGGACATACCACCTCATCCTAGAGAAAGAATACATAACATAGATGTCACTTTGGATATAATGTGTAACATCCCTGCTATAATCCCAAGTTTAATTAATGGTTTATGTATATATAATGTGTGGCTATATCTAGGCGATGTATATGCGAAATGTATTTCTAAGTTTTAATAATAAAATGTGAGACCAACTACTGAGGGGATATGGATAGAGATGGGGGTTGAATTAATCCACAAGAGAGGGGAGGGTCTAAGAGAATGTATAAGATGGGTCCAAGGGGGAACCAACCATGTCTATTAATTCCACCCACATTTCGGAATTTTATTATCGTTATGTATTAAACTTTATTTTCTGGTTGAGTGTCCCTAAAGCCAATCATTGAATGCATGTAAGAAGGTGGGTGTGAGAAGTCACATCCAATAGTTATTAGGAGCATGAGGGACGAGTAAAATAAACTTGGGGAAGTGTTTGAGTCAAGGAAGTAAGCCAAAGGAGAGGAAATTCACAAGAGAGGCTACAACAATTTTTGTTAGTCAATTTTTTTAGCATGAACAACAAGTAGAGAGAAAAAAAAAAGAGCTCGGAGGTAGAGAATCCATAGAGGGAGAATTCTAGAGAACGTTGGATAATTTTTGGAATGTATTTGGAGCAGAAGGCTGAAGAACCATGTTATTAGGGCTGAACAATGAACTCTTGTGTGAGTTTCACTATAACAACAATTGTTTGTTGTTGTTTGTTGGTAGTTTTCTTGGAAGTGAGTTCCCTTGAGTTCCCAACAATGAGATTCTTGGTTACCTATACCAAAGAGATCTTGATAAACAAATGGGACACTCGAGGGATTGATATTAGTGATGGGGTACATTCCTTGGGTTAGGTAGGTCGAGAGGAAGAGAGCCGGTGACAAATCAAGATTCTGTAGTAGAATACCAGTGGTTGTGGGATTTCCGAGCTATGAGTGGACAGTGAGAGACAACCCTCTTTTGTGGATTGATATCCCATCTTGGGGTGACTTGTTGTTGATATCTAGAACAACAATTCTATGGTTGGGTGGAATTTACATCCCAATCAACTGGTTGTGCAACTGATTTAAAAGATAAGTGTTTTATCTTGTTTGTGTTTTGCATTATGAGTTTAATTGTTGTGCATGAAATATCTGTATGAGACTGATTTATATGCTGATGTGTTGAGTTTTTTAAACCATATTCACATTTTTTTTAGCATGTTGTAGATGCATCTAATTAATGGTATGACACAACAGTTAAATCTGGTTGTAATTCGTAGATGGAATCTACAGGAAATTAATTAGTTAGCAGTAAATTTTAATTTTATAAGTATTTCCACATGTAATGGTCCTCAGATGGGTTGTGGAACGTTACATTATGGTATCAGAGCCACATGTTCAAACATCGGTCTTGTATGGGCCAAGAACCAGAGTGAATTGATGAAATTTTCTATTACAAATTTTGGTTTGTGCGAATTTGGGAAAAACGATGGAAAATTAGAGAGAAATCCCAAATTCATGATAAAAAATTGAGTTTAAATGACTCAAAAATGTTCGAGAGGTTTAATGGAATGAATATTTAGAGTTGCAGAGTTGAATTCGACCTGAAAGGTCAAAATTCAGATTTTGATGGTCATTGTAGAATTGGGCAGAGTTTGAAGAATTGGCGGTTGAGATCACGTTCGATCTCAAGATCAACGACTAAGATTCATTTGGATAAATTTAAAAAATTTATAAGGATTTTAGAGGTTACCAAGATCTGGGAGATCGATAGCCATGATTCATTTTTGACCCTTTGAAAAATGAATCATATTGACGGTCGAGATTCATTTTCAGCTATTTCGAAAATGGATCAAATCAATTGTCTGGATTCATTTTCGACCATTGGGAGGTGGGGTTCGATCAATGACTAGGATTCAATTTCATAGGTTTGTGAAGTGGAGCAGATCGATAGTTTGAATTAGTTTTCAAAGTTTGGAAAAAGGGAGTTGATCGATGGTCAAGATCCTCTTAACTGGGAGATCAATGATCCAAATTCATGGGAATTTGGACGAAATTTCTAAGTGTTGGAGTTAGCCAAGAGAATTCGTTGACAACCAATGGTTGGGTTGGCTGAAATGGCGAAGTGTTTCTGTCACACATATGACCCCTAAGTACCTTTTTAATGGATGGGGCATAAATTTTTCGCTTAACCTAATACCCATTGCCTAGTAATTATTGAAGTCTTTACTTTCTCTTTTCCCTCTTAGAAGTTGTTTAACACTAACTCAATAAATTACTCATATGATAATTATGAGTAATTATATTATAACACAATGAGGATAATTTATCCATAATATATTTAATTTGATTAACCTTAATTAAGGTATATAATTCAATTCATCCCTGACACACAACTCCATGCTGCATTTTCACGTAATTTAACATA
>WSFP011351104.1:0-35168 GCA_009831015.1 Picea engelmannii
ACACAAGAGGGTGCTCTACAACCTTGAAACTTGTGCCCAAGAGAGGTGTGCACTTCAGCCCTAAAATGTACTTGCTGAAATTTCCAAAATTACATGTGAGAGTGTGTTTCCTCAATGGGGAAATCACCTCTATTTATACTAGACCAGACACAACAATAGGTGTGTTTGTTGGCACAACAGGGCCAACCTCAATAACTCAGAAAATAATTAATTATAACAATAAAATATTAATTATGTTACACATATGGTGGGGACGACATGTACCCTTTACATCACAATTAAGGTTACAAGTAAATCTTACACTTAGACAATATAGCAAGGGATCCACACGTCTACTAGTGCTCAGCCACTAGGGACACGTCCACCTGTGCTCAGCCACATGGATGTCATACTCAACATAATCATCTAGAGTACCACATCGTCTCATCTCTCACGTGGAGGAGAATGATACACCCATCACATGGACACACCCAACCACAAGGGTACAACTCAACTCTTCAGAGGAGAATGATGCCCCAAACACTGGGGGGCGACTCAACTTGCACATAGAGGAGAACGATGCCCCATCACTTGGGTGTGCCCAACATTGGGCTCCCTCTCAGGTCGACTCAACTCAATCGCAGAGGAGAACGTGTCCTAGAGGATGTCTCATGAAGCTGCAATCATCAACACTCCCTCTCAGCTAGGGAGGCATTTTTCACCAAGCCAAGTCTCTCATGGAAGTACTAGAACTTCATCCTTGCAAGTGGTTTGGTGAAGATATTTGCAATCTTCTCATTTGTTGGAACATACTACATGTGTACTGCTTTCCTCTATACCATGTCTATGATATAATGATATTTTATCTCAATGTGTTTCGATTTATCGTGTAACACAAAATTCTCAGAGAGCTTCACACATCTCTGGTTATCACAATGATTAATGGTAGAATCCATGTCATGATCAAGTAAATCTGTCAGGATCTTGCGAAGCCATACCGCTTCACGGGCTTCTACACTCAACGCCATATACTATGCTTCTACGGTACTCAATGCCACAAACATCTGTTTCCTACTGCACCAGGAAACCATGACAGACCCCAAGGTAAAACAACAACCAAATGTTCTCTTCTGGTCCACTACACTCTCTGCCCAATCTGCATTGGGATATCCCTTCAATCTCATGTATATACTGGAGGAATATCTCAAGCCATATCCAACTATTCCTCATAGATATCTCAATACATGCTTCACTGCTATCTAGTGAGTCTGTCTTGACTGACTCATGAACTGACTAAATAAATTCATTGCATAGCATATATCAAGTCTGGTGTTAACAAGATACATCAATGATCCGATCAGTTGTCGGTATATATGAGGATCAATCTTGCCTGAATCAGTAGAGGCCTTGTTCATTTTCTTCAAATCCATCACCATTGGTGTAGGCATGGATTTGCAGTTTGTCATACCGAACTTGTTCAATATCTCCACTGTATATTTTCCTTGACTCGGGAAAATATCATTAGTCCTTTGCCATACTTCTAGTCCCAAGAAGTAGTGCATCATACCCAAATCCTTCATCTTGAATTTAGAGGTCAATGCAAGCTTGCATTCAACAATAAGTATTTTTGAACCAGTGAGGAATAAGTCATGAACGTACAGGACCAAGGTCATGCACTTGTCACCAACAATGTGATAATATAGGTTTGGATCAACAATACTCGTTTTGAAGCCCAAAATCATTAGGAATCCATCCATCTTCTCGTACCAAGCATGAGGTTCTTGCTTTAGTCCATACAGGGCTTTCTTCAACCTGCATACATGATATTTCTCGTGATGTATCACGAATCCCTCTGGCTACTCGATGTAAAATTCTTCCTCAACCATTGAGAAAGGTTGTCTTTACATCCATCCGATGTAGTTTCCAACCCATAGGTGCAGCTAGTCCAATGATGGTACATATGGAGGTGTATCGGGCTACATGAGCAAATGTCTCCTCATAATCAATTCCCTCCACCTGTGAGAATCCTTTGGCCACAAGTCTGACTTTGTATTTCTCGACACTTCCATTAGCTGCATGATTAATCTTATATATCCATTTGGAAGTCACTATAGACTTCCCTTCTAGTCTTGAAACACTATCCCACACATCATTCTTCATGATGGACTGATACTCTTCTGCCATGACATCTTGCCATACCTGCTGACTTGGTGCTTCTCCATGACAAGAAGGCTTAGTGTCAATGATGTGGCTTATGGATGAAAAATAGCTTGAAAATCTCCGTGGTCTCTTGCTCTTTTGGAATGTGCCTTGAGGAGCTGCATGTCCCTCTGCCTCCTGGAGATTTTTTCGATCCCAGGCAGGCCTTTTATGGCCTACTGCAATGTCTCCGGGGATATCAACTGGATCAACTGGAACAATGGTTTTCTCCCTCCGAACTTCTGAAGGGGGAGAAGGTACTATCTCTTCCTTCTTCTCAAATATTTTAACTCCCTTTGAAGTCTGAAGGATAGACATCTTCCTTTTTCTGTGTTACTGACCTGGAGACATATCATGTCTTCTCAGGTCCTCTACTAACTCTACAGTACTTTGTTGGTCTCTCGTACTAGGATGATAATCAACCAAGAAAATTTGGACTCCCGTACCATGGATAATGGTCCAAGTCAAGAGGGCTCCCACACCAGGGATAATACCCTTCATTATCAGCATGAAAGCAACTACAGGTTAATGATTAAATCAAATAAGGAATGTAGTACAAAACTTACCCTAGTCTACAATCATGTTCAATCTTGTATTTGGTCCTCGTGAGAAAGGTCAGAGGAAGAAATCCTCATCTCTCATGTCTTCAGCTCTCTAAGATGGGTCTGGATCCATGTCAGCAGTGGAATCATATTGTCTTCCTCTCTTGTTGGTAGGAAAATTTCTCACAAAGTGTCCATACTTGTCACATATGAAGCACTGGATCTTTGACATGTCTTTTCTATGATCATAACCTGAATTTGATGAGGTCTTGTTGTCTTTGAGTGTTTGACTGAAGTTTCTTTTATTTCTTCCTCCTTTCTTTGTATGAAAGGAAAGAGCATGATTTTCATCATGAGGTGAGTCTTCCACTCCTCTAGCTATAAGTCTGATTTCTTCCTAGGTACAGTCTGTCCATAGACGATCAAAAGTAGGTAGTTGTTCTCTACCACTGATACTTTGAAGAAATGGTTCCCAATGTTTTGGAAGAGCATTGAGAGTGGTCAATACAAGTTCTTTGTATGATATGATTTCTCCAATGGTACCTAGCTGATCTCTGATCTCTGACATCTTCATGAAGAAGATAACAATGATGTCACCTTTTGTCATTTTGATATTTTGAAGTTGTCCCTTCAATGTAAGAGCTCCGAGGGTGTTGTTACTCTGAAACATATTCTTCAATGCTTCATACATTTCATAAGTTGTCTTCAAGTTGGAAATACGAGGTAGGAGATGATATCTTACTGAGTAGATGATTATCTTACTGAGTAGATGATTATCTTTCTTTCCTTGAGGTTATCTTCCTTCCTTTATTCCTTCTCTTCATCGGTAGCTGTCTCTGGTAAATCCTTTTGTATCACACTCAATAGGTCATCCTCTTCAAGGGTGTTCTGAAGTCTTGACTTCCAGGAACTGAAGTTGCTTGATCCATCAAGCCTATCTTCCACCAAGGTTCTGTTCATCATATTTTCATATTCTTCACAAACCCTTACCAACTAGGCTAGGAAACCTAACGGCTACGTTAGGCTAGCAATCATAGGTTTTGTTGGGTTTATGACTGCCGACAATAATCCTTGAAAGTTATAAGAACACTGGTGAGCTGAAGAGCTCCTTCAATGAGTTGTAGAAACCCTAAAACTGAAATTTCTGCAGAAAATTACGAAACCCTAGAAACCTTAGGGCCAAAAATCCAAAATTCTCGGAAATGCAATATGGAAGTTGTTGGAGGTGCGCCAAGGGAGGCCGTACACCCATATGCAATTTTTATCCCCAATTTTTCAGTATTAAGTGTTGGAACACCCAAAAAGGAAAGAGCCGTACAGATTTCTAGAAACCCTGGGAGGGCCGTATGGTTCTGTAGAAAAAAAGGACGACTTGCTTTAAAGGCTTGTGCAATGGCTTATTCAAGACCTATGCTCTGATACCATGTTGAATTTTCACTATTCTAGGCTCAAGCATGAGGTTTATTTCATTTTAGCATTTACTTGAACCATAAAAAAATGCAGCTACACCATACACAAGTGCTGCAATAACCAAGATCACAAGAAGAAGTACCATGCACAAGAACACAAGAAATATCCTGGGAAACCCTTCTACTCAAGGGAAGAAAACCCAACAATCCTTTGTTACATTCTCAAGAGAATATCCCCCAACCATAAAACCCTAATGCACACAAGAGGGTGCTCTACAACCTTGAAACTTGCGCCTAAGAGAGGTGCACACTTCAACCGTAAAATGTACTGGTTGAAATTTCCAAAATTACATGTGAGAGTGTGTTTCCTCAATGGGGAAATCACCTCTATTTATATTAGACTAGACACGACAATAAGTGTGTCTGTTGGCACAACATGGTCAACCTCAATAACTCAAAAAATAATTAATTATAACAATAAACATTAATTATCTTACACATATGGTGGGGCCGACCTATTCCATTTACATCACAATTAGGGTTACAGGTAAATCTTACACTTAGACAATATAGCAAGGGATCCACATGTCCACTAGTGCTCAACCACTAGGGACACATCCACTTATTCTTAACCACATGGACGTCATACTCAATAGAATCATCTAGAGTACCACATCGTCTCATCTCTCACATAGAGGAGAACGATACACCATCACATGGACACACCCAACCACAGGGGGATGACTCAACTCTTCAGAGGAGAACGATGCCCCAACCACTGGGGGATGAATAAATTCGCACACAGAGGAGAATGATACCCTATCATTTGGGTGTGCCCAACACTGGGCTCCCTCTCAGGTCAACTCAACTCAGTCTCAGAGGAGAACATGTCCTGAAGGATGTCTCACGAAGCTGCAATCATCAACAAGTACTACCTTGTTGGAAGCTATGAGGACAAGTACAGAAGATAGACCACCCTGCGTCAGGAAAGGGACCAGACAATACCAAATTTCACTAATATTTTCCATACCCTGCGCACCAAATTGGGTATCAAATACTCTGAATGACATCTGGTGCTCAATACCGCAGTTGTGTGCATAGATACATTCAAACATAAATGGAATTTATGGACATCACATCACTGGGTATAACTTATAGATATGATGTCAAGATCGAGCATAAATTTAAGCAGAAGTGGCAAGAGTTTGGATCTGTAAACTCCTCACAACCGAAGTAGGGCGAAGGCAGCCCCAACCCACAAAACAAGGGACAGAGCAAATATGGCTACTCTTAGGACAACCAATACAAGCTGCAACATAAGAAGGGTAATGAAAAGTCGAAGAAGGACATGATAAAGTGGTGTGAATACCATAAAATCCCTTGGCACAACATCGAAGAATGTTGCTTCAAGAAGTCACTAGTGGTCGAGCTTAAATCTTCTGAGTCAGAGGCAAATTCTGACTCTGAATCAAATCCAGAACCAGGGAAGCAGATTGTCGATGCCAAACCCAACGCCACTGTTTCTACCACCAAAGTCCATCCAAGCGAACTAGAAGAACTAGAGGAAGGGGAACTCCTCTTTCACTCACATATGTGGGTAAAGGGGGATCCACTTCATTTCATTGTCGATAGCGAAATTCAGATGAACCTGATCTTAGCAGAGGTCATCAAGAGGTTGGACCTGTCGATGACACCGCACCCACAACCCTACACTATTGGCTGGCTTCGCCAAGGAAGCGATCTCCACGTCAGCTAATAGTGTCATCTGCCCTATGACATCAAGCCCTTCAAAGATGAGGAATTTTGTGATATTTCTCCCCTTGAAGTTTGTTATGTTCTTTTAGTACAACCATATTTGTGGAAGAGACATGTTGTGTATGAGTCTAGACCCAACAATGTTATTATTACTTTGGGTAGACAATTGTACATGATACCAGAGGTAGCACCACCTACTGGTATTTCTTTAACCTCTACTAAGGAATGCAGTAAGGTCATTTCATAGACCGAGAAGGTCATCTTATTTGTGAACCGTGCTCATAGTAAGAAGAAGATCGTCACCAGATCTGTGACTTCTAAACAGATCCTCTCTTTATGGAAGAAGCAAGTGGAAAAAATCGTGGAAGAGTACAAAGACATCTTCTCCTCATCCACTGGGGTACCGACGGATTGCCAAGTAAAGCATCCAATTGATCCAACCCCCAATGCACCTTTACCTAATGGACTAGTTTATCATCACTCGCTAATGGAAAATGATGAAATCAAGTGTCAGATCCAAGAATTGATTCAAAAGGGGCACATTAGACCCAACTCCTCCCCTTGCGGAAGCTTGATTGTACTGGTGCAGAAAAAAGACGGGACCCGACGACTCTGCATTAATTACATAGCATTAAACAAAATCACAGTAAGGAATTGGTACCCAATTCCCCAAATTGATGACCTTCTTGAACAAATCAAGGGGGCCAAGTTATTCAATAAGATTGACCTAAAGTCTGGATACCACCAGGTTCCCATCAAATAGACTGATGTATGGAAGACAACTTTCAAATCTAAAGAAAGTCTCTTCGAATGGTTGGTCATGCCCTTTGGCCTAACAAATGCACCAACAAATTTCACGAGGTTGATGGATGATATATTGAGACCATTCACCAACTCTTTTGTGGTGGTATATCTGGATGACATCCTCATCTTCAGTAGAACTTGGGAGAAGCACATGCAACATTAAACAGGTTTTGAGCACTTTGTGACAACACAAGCTATATGCCAACTTGGAAAAATTCTCCTTTGGCATGAACAAGGTCCAATACTTCAACTACATTGTTGATGAACATAGGGTACATTTGGATCCAACTAAGATCCAAGTCATATGTGACTGGCCAACCCTGACCACACTAACCGAGCTTCGGAGCTTCTTGGGACTTGCCAACTTCTACCGACGGTTCATGTTGGGATTATCCCATATTGCATGGGCCCTCAGCCAAGTGACCAAGGGCAGTGGCAAGGACAAGTTTGTGTGGGGGAAGGCACAACAATGAACATTTTATGATTTGAAGCATCGCTTGTGCTTAACTCCAATACTCTCCTTATTCGATCTGCAACAACCGTTCGAGATTGAGACTGATGCATCTAACCATGCTGTAGGTGCCCATCTCACTTAACATAGTCATCCGGTAGAATACCATAGTGAGACACTCTTAGATACTCTCTGGAAATACCCCACCCATGACAAGGAAATGTATTCCATTGTACAAGCCTACCATCAATGAACATATTATGTTCTAGGAAAGGAGACAATCATCCACACTGATCACAAGCCTCTGTAGTTCATATAGACACAGGGGAAGTTTCAAAATGACCGCCATAAGAAGTGGTCCACACACCTTCAACAATTCCATCTCAACATCAAGTATAAGAGAGGGAGCACAAATCGTGTCACTGACTGCCTCAATCGACCTCATGTGGTTGTACTCACCATGGTGCTCCAATTCCATGGGCGTGAGGCATCTGTGTGGCCCCAAATTTATTAGCAAGATCTCGACTTCGCCACAACCTATCAACACTTGCATATAGGTATGAATGTTAAATATTTCACATTCAGGACATACTGTTATGCCATCTATGCCACCTCTGTGTTCCTACAAGAAAGCGTGTAAAGCTGATTTGGGAGGCTCACTACAGTCGGATGGTAGGAAATTTTGGCGTGGAGAAAATTGTGGTCGTTCTACATAAACATTTTTATTGGCAAAAACTTCGACATGACGTCAACAAGTATAGCAGATCTTGCACTGACTATGCCATTTCCAAGCCAACCATCAAGAAGCAATGCTTATACACCCCTCTTCCTACTCCCAAGAGGCCTTGGGAACCCATATCGATGAATTACATGTATGGCGCTCCGTCTGCCAAGAAAGGAAATGATTGTGTACCTGTGGTGGTTGATTGATTTTCAAATATGGCCATTATCACAGCCTACAAGAAGAGCATCACAACGGCATATACTGCTAATATCTTCTTCAAACACACGTGGGTCCATTTTGGGATACCACATACAATCATCTCTGATCGGGACAACAAGTTCCTCAACACATTTTGGTCGAGTCTCTAGTCACCATTGGACACGAAGCTCACTAAATCCACCACCTTCCACCCTCAAACCGATGGCCATATACATGTCGTCAATCAGATGATTTTGCACATCCTACGCATGTATAACTCTAAGAATCCATGTACATGCGATGAGAGTCTTCCCTATGTTCAACACAAATACAACAAGGCTCTTCATAGCTCCATCAACCATAGCCCATTTCAAGTGGGGATGAGATTCCAACCCTTGGGTCCCATTGATGTTGCACTACTTCTTGCAACCACACAGATAGAATCTTCCCATCTTCAGTCTGACGTCGAAAAAGCCACCAGATTCATTGAGAAGATTCAACACATCTACCAACAGGTCCATGAGATTTTGCATAAAGCCAATGCTAAGTACAAGTAGCGCCATGATCAACACCGGGTACTTTACAATTTTCAGGTGGGAGACAAGTTCTGGTTACATTTGCAGAAAGAACTCCTTATAGGGCCCCATCAGAAGCTCCGTCTACTTCTCTATGGGCCTTACACTATCACCAAGCTATGGGAGAGAATGATTTTGAGCTCAACACTCCCCCATTCCTTGGCTTGCACGCGGTGTTCAATGTGGACCTCCTTCGGCCATATTTTACACCATTATTAGACACCTCAGAGATCGCAGAACAATTGACACCAATAGAGATCAACCTTGACTACATGGAACATGCATCCACTGATAATATAGTGGACACACAGGTCAAGGGCACTCATTAGCAGAGGATCCAACTTTACCGGGTTGTTAAGGTAGGGAAACTCTTGCACCAAGGAAAATGGCTCACCCATAGCCAAATTCAGTAGAAATTTCCTCACTTGATGGGGGACCTTAATGCAATGGAGACCATTGCTTCCTAAGGGGGGAGGACTGATCCAAGTGGATATTGGTGGCCACCCACCTATTCCAACTGACTCATTTTGACAGTTTTAGTTTAGCACGTTCTTCTACAATTCTTTGTAATTGTGGGTTCTACACTTTTGGCGCTGTCTGAATCCCCACACAGCTGCCAGGTGGAGATCAATGGTGACCCACCTAATCCAACTGGCTTATTTTGGAATTTTTCATGTCGGTACATATTTATGTACTTCTAGAGTTGTTTTGGGGCCCTAAACAATGTTTTTTTGGCTTGCCACAGTAAAACTATAGACAGAGTAAGAGTTTGACGACATAACGTGTAGTTCTCGAAAATACCTTTCCAACGGGCTATCACGCGCCTAAAACATAGGTCCAATGCAAAATTTACGACCTTGAGAAGTTGAGTTACCAACTTATCCATCGAGGTCCACATAACTTTTGGCGTTTCATCTCCTAGGGTTAGGTTTTTGGATGTCTAGGGTTTTGGCATTCATAAGTAATGTTAAAAAGGCCTTTGGAGCCTCATTATAATCATTTTTCTTAGACAGATGTGCGTAGAAGCCACATCTCTTATTAGAGATAGCTACCACCATTCGAGCAAGTTGTTTTTGAGTTCTGCATTTTTACAGTTTCAACCTATTTTATTTATTCAATAAAAGTTATTATTCAATGGATATCTGTTGTTGTTCTCTCTATCTCTGTGTTATTGTATTCAGTTTGTTATTCATTTCGTTCTACTCATAAATCCGGATCAGAGAGATCCTAATGCCACCTCTTTTGAGGACATTGCACAGGCTGACATCCATCACTTCCAATCTCTATTTAAATGATATTCCCGAGCCTCAATATAATAGGTTCTTAGAATAACCTATCTTTTCCCCAAATTAATCGACTGGGATGGTAACGAACAACTGATGACATAAATAACCAAAGAATAACTCTTGGCCACCATCCATAGTTTTCAAAAATACAAAATCCTTGGGCCTGACGGTCTCCCTGTTGAATTCTATGCAATTTTTTTCGATTTTCTGGGAGAGGACCTGCTTGGAGCGGTCGAATACTCACGAACCACCGATCAAATTTTTGTTTCTTTCAACTCAACTTTCATAGCACTCAACATTATTGGCTGAAATTTTTTCCCTACTTGGGAAATTCTATCTCTCTCTTCTTTGGTGTATTTGGATGGAATACTTGTCTATTGGATGAAAAGGTCCAACGCTATCTCTTGGATGCTTATTTCTTTCCAATTGGGGTGGAATATTATGGATAAGTAAGGGTTTTTCATGCTATCTCTTGGATTAGGTAAGAAATTTCTGCAATTGTATTTTTTTCTTATTGATTTCAAGGTTAATTTGTCTAAACCCTTGGAGGAGTATAAGGGCATACACCCTCCATCAAGATCTATCTTTGTTGTCATTAAAAGGGTTATTTGGCAAAGGTTGCTAAGGCACTAATATTTTTTGCATTGGATATTGAATATTATGCATTGGTAAACGTGACATCAAGGATATTGAATTGTTTAAGTTTGAAATTTGATTTTATATGCTTTAAGCTACATTGTACCCTAAGGACTTCTTGATTAAGCAAGTGATTTAGTTGTTGCAATAAACTTTACCCGACAACCGATAGGGTTGCAACAAACTCATCCTCTTTGACTCTTTTACTCACTATTATACTGTTAAAATTCACTTGTAAGCCTTGTGTTAGCACAAGAATTTGCATTAGAAAATTTGGTTATTTTTACGATGGCGCTACAGAATCATCGATGTAGTATGTTCTGTGATTTTGCTACCTTATATGCTATGAAAACTCCTAAGATGAACTTAAAGGTGGCACCACAAATTCTGCATGACTGTGTCACAGTGGCGCTACCAAATCCACATATCTGAATTCAGGATGGACGCTACAGAATTGCACACAGGATCGACGCTACAAAATGTGCAGAGTTATTTTGCAAGGACACTTCTGCCAGTTTTGAGTGACTAACTTAAAACTCGGATTATGAAAAAATGGGAAGGTATTTTTGAAAACTGGAGGCGGGTTTTGTTCATCACGTACAAAATAGCAAAAACCTCTCTCAGTTTTTCAAAATATGTCATGGTTAGAGAGATATTATATATATAAGTGGCGCTACGAAATGTGCATAAACTGTTTTATAGCGGCGCTACAAAATTTTCTGTAGCGGTTACGGTTTGGATATTTGCCTTGTTGGGAGGTTGCCACCTATCCAGGAGGATTTGAATGGATTCTCAAGGATTAGTTAGATGTCAAGGGACACCTACACTCAAGTTTTAGCTCCACCAAAGGCCTCATGCAATGAAGTGGAAACAATTTATTAATGACTTCCAACAAATTCCTGAAAATTAGCAGTTTGTTGGATTTTTGTCTCTTTAATTGTTACCACCTATCTCCAAGGCTTAGAATCTAATGGAGGAGATGGGATTCGACCTCCTAAGGATATTTGGATGATATTTTATATTTAAGGAAGGAGAGATCTCTTGGAGAGTGGTTGGATTCATGAGCCAAGAGAGGAGAGAGTTGGAGGAGCAGTATTAGTTGCTCATTTGTAAGCCCGAGGGCCTGTTTGTAATGACATTTTCTGTCATTAAAGATTCACGAGAGATGTTATAATATTGTCTTCTGTGATTTCCAATTTCTTTGTTATCTTCTTGCTTGAACATATTGTAGGTTTTGAGGATCATAGTTGCCATTGATTGATGGATTCATGAACAACAAAGGATCTGTTGTAGCTTGCCCATTAAATCATTGTTCATTGTTTAAGAAAATCTTTATGTATTGTAGAAAGGGTTTCTGTATAATGGATGTTCTTCCTTTTGTCATATTCACCATGCTTCTACTCATCATTATATATCTCTTTGTCTGATATATAGTTTGATTGCCTTTGATCTGTAGGATGTTATGACTCCATGCCCAATGGAATGCCTCTGCAGACATTTTGTTGCCCTTTCCATTTCTTTCCTAGTCTTGCTTATCCACCTACTCAAACCATTTAATCCATTTGTATTCTAATGGGTGATGGGATTTCACTTACACCAGTCTAAGTGTGACTCCCAGTGCTAAAATTTTTGGTGTTGTTGCCGGGGACAACAATGAAGACACCTTCCTTGGGTGAACTATGATGATTAGATCTAGCTTTGGATGGTGAACTGAAGCTAAACACTTTTAGACTGCTTATCTTTCACCATGGAGACTCCACTATTCATATATCTATTGGAGACTCCATTGTTTTGAAATGGACAAGATCCTAGCTCAGAGGTATGCTTTCCGTAATTTTTCAAAGATAGTCGGTTTTCCAAATCCAGTGCCTCGTAGAGATGAATGGGAAGGTTGCCTTCCTAGGTTTAGAGGAGAGGATTGGGAAGTACCAACTGAGTTTTTATTATACTTTCATGAGTGCATGCTTAAGCTGAAAATTATACATGAATATGTCCTCATAAAATTGTTTACATACTCTTTAGATGGAGCAACTCGTGATTGGTGTAGATCACTCCCAATTGCTTGTGTTTCTTCACTTAGACATTTTCATGCTGCATTTCGTTTGTTTTTCAAAGAGAAATAGTCTCAAAGAGTATGTTGTAGTAGAAGACACTTTTCGTTATGATCAAGAGGTTGATGATATTCAAAGTGATAGCCAAGATGTAGATACTTTTGACATTGTATCAAATGTATCTACTGTTTTAAGTTGTCATGAAAATCAAATTGTTTCCTTTGAGTATTCAAATGATAAAGAGAAGATATTTACTAAAGCACATACAGAGCTTATTAGTAGCCAACCAGTATATGATAATGAAGAAGATAGGGAAGAATTGCAACAACAGTTGGAATTCTCTTTATCACCTATTGATGAGTAGAAAACTCCACGGATCAACGAGGAAATGTCTATCATTTCTATACCTACACTTGCAACAAACATCAAACAACATATGAGTATCTTTAAAGTATATGAGGACCATCATTTTATTGATGAATCAACCTTCATAGAGGAGCAAGATGGTTTTCTTAACCAACTAGAAATGTCTTTTCATAAGTTTCATGATCCCGTGGATTTTTACAAAGTTATATTTTTCAAAGGTTTCTTATGATCCATTTGTTGGTATGATTTCAGATCATAGTTGTAAGTATCCATTGCTTACTGACCTCTTGCTTCAAGCTTCATATCACTTGAAAATTATTTCGAACAATTGCATGGAAGGAGTTATTTTCATCAGTTCGATACTCACATCGCTGCATTGGAAGTATGACTTCAATTAAGCAAAGAAGCTCAGCTATATAGATTAGTGTAGATTGATGTACATAAATAAGCTCACTCCATGAGCATGTGATTTTCAATTTGAATTTGTCTACAATGTGAGTTCAGTTTGCAGCTTATGACAATGTTTTTTTTTTCAATAAGGGGTAGAGATGTTTTCAGGAATACACTATGCAGAGATGAAATGATCAAGGCATTGAAAATACAAGAGTTCTTAGAGCCTCATAGGGAGGTCTATATCCCCCATGGATCCTATGTTAGCACCAGAGTTTTCACTAGAAAATTTGTTTATTTTTACGATGGCGCTACATAATCATCTATGTAGTATGTTCTGCGATTTTGCTACCTTATATGCTACGAAAATTCCTAAGCTGAACTTAATGGTGGCACTACAAATTCCGCATGAATATGTCATAGTGGCTTTACCAAATCCACATATCTGAATTTAGGATGGACGCTACAAAATTTCACACAGGATCGAGGCTACAAAATTGCACACAAGATTGACGCTACGAAATGTGCAGAGTTATTTTGCAAGGACACTTCTGCCAGTTTTGAGTGACTAACTTAAAACTCGTATTATGAACAAATGGAAAGGTATTTTTGAAAACTAGATGAGGTTTTTGTTCCTCACATACCAAATAACAAAAACCTCTCTCAGTTTTTCAAAATGTGTTATGGTTAGAGATATATTAGTCATAGAAGTGGTGCTATGAAATGTGCAGAAATTGTTTTACAACAACGTTGCAAAATTTCCTGTAGCGGTTACGGTTTGGATATTCACCCTATTGGGAAGTTTCCACCTATCCAGAAGGATTCAAATGGATTCTCAAGGATCATTTAGATGTCAAAGGACACTTGCATGTAAGTTTTAGCTCCATCAAAGGCCTCATGCAATGAGGTGGAAACAATTTATTAAGGACTTCCAACAAATTCTTGAAAATTAACAGTTTGTTGGATTTTTGTCTCTTTGATTGTTGCCACCTATATCCAAAACTTAGAATCCAATGGAGGAGATGGGATTCGACCTCCTAAGTATATTTGGATGCTATTTTCTATTTAAGGAAGGAGAGATATCTTAGAGAGTGGTTGGATTCATGAGCCAAGAGAGGAGAGAGCTGGAAGAGCAGTTTTAGTTGGTCATTTGTAAGCATGAGGGCCTGTTTGTAATGACATTTTATACCATTAAAGATTCATGAGAGATGTTATCATATTGTGTTCTTTGTTTTACCATTTCTTTGTTATCTTCTTGCTTGAACATTTTGCAGGTTTTGAGGATCATAAATGCCATTGATTGATGGATTCATGAACAATAAAGGATATGTTGTAGCTTGTCCATTAAATCATTGTTCATTATTGAAGCAAATCTTTATATATTGTATAAAGGATTTATGTATAATGGTCGTTCTTCATTTTTTCATATTCACCATGCTTCTACCCATCATTATATATCTCTTTGTCTGATATACAGTTTGATTGCCTTTGATCTGTAGGATGTTATGACTCCATGCCCAATGGAATGCCTCTGCAGACATTTTGTTGCCCTCTCCATTTCTTTCCTAGTCTTTTTGATCGACCTACTCAAACCATTTAATCCATTTATATTATGATGGGTACTGGGCTTGCACTTACAACAGTCTAAGTGTGACTCCCATTGCTAACACCTTGGTAATTGTTCTGCTGGTTATAAGCTATTGTTTAGGTGGTTTACTTGCCGATTTTAGTGGCTAGAATTTGTTGTTGTAGCAACATTTTTCTATAGCCATAAGGATTTTACATGTCTTGTTGATAACACTTAGTAACATCCCTCTAATTGCTATCAAAGTCTTGCTCTAATCATTGGAAAATTATCTACTTGTTGCTAGCTTTATTTCCAATATATTGCACTTGATTTTGATGGTTAATGTTATAATTGTCATAAATTATTCATTGCTGATATATATTTCCATACTGATGAAATTTTGGGACATAAATGTTTCTTGCTGAATCCCCTTTGGTTTTGAGGCTCAAGTCTTCATAAATTGTCTTGTTTCGAGCAGGTCTAATATTGTTTTGTGGGTACATAACCTTTGGAAACCTCCATCAACTCATAAGACTCTCTCTCAAGTCTCTTTCCATTCATTTAACTTGACCTATAGGGAAATCCTTTGATCACTTTCCCCTTTCCATATCAATCCCCCTAGGGTCACCGGGGAAGCCTCCCTTGTGTTGGATTTATCCTTCATTAAAACAAGGGGGACATCTATTAAGGTGACAATGATAGTTGTTCCCATTTTTGTCACACACTTGGTGTTTGGGTTGGGTTTTTCCCAAACTACAATCTGTGCAATAAAAAGTACAAAATGGACAGATACATTATAATTTCCATAAAACTATGAGTGCATGACATATTTTTATCAATGTCAATATAGAAGAAGAATCATGTATTCAACATACATACCCTTAGAAGGTTTATATGGTCATGTGATTTCAACCCCAATAAATTTCCTTTTACAGTGAAGCAACGTTGTAGAGTTGACCCATATAAAGAAGGTGCCTTCACACCCATTATAACATCCTTCGCCATAGAAAGATCATATTTCTTCAAAATCCATGGGACATCACCTTATTTAAAAGACCAAGAGGGACCAACCTCTCCTCTAGTTTCGTTTCTTGGCCAATGTCTCATTTTAGTATTTGAAGCAATAAGATCTCTCCTAACAACCAATGTGTTGCTTTTATTCCATGATATGTGCCTCCATAAAGAAGATGAAACATTTTTGAATATATGAATGGGATCTAGTAAGTGGCCAATCTTAAGATGCTCCCAGTATGAAAGCTCAAAAAATATAGATTTCCTTTTCATCCCAATGGGAATTTTATCGACACAGGTGTCAAAAAATTCAGGATCATCGAACATAGGTTCCCCTTTTGAATGAAACAAACATACCATTTTCTTCTCCTTCTCTGTGTCATATTCCCTATTCAAATATGTCGGTGTCTTTGTTTCAGGTCTTTGGGTTCTCCCTAGTTTACCATTGAAAGAAAATGTAGCTCTTCTATAAGGGTGGTCTTATGGGAGGAATATCATCGAATAGTCGTACATCGACTTTTGTAGATGGTTGGACCGCCTAGCCATTATAGAAGCCCCGAACCATTAACATTCATGATACCCTTTTGTTACAACACCTGAGATAGAGGGGCTTCCGCAGTGCAACATATTAGATATAATTTTCAGGATTAATTGCATAGAGTAAATCATTAATCTATGACCCATATCCATGAGTATTAGTTGCAACTGACCAATAATTCTCATGATTTGAATAGTCCACTTAGCACTCATTGCATCGGGTGATGCTCACAGGGGTGAATAAGTGGGATTGAAACCAATGAAATGAATCACATAGCATCAATCATCACTTCCGGGGCTTACACCGGGTAACCAAGACTTCCCAGGTGGTCACCCATCCCAGGATGCCTCTAGCTCAAGTGCGCTTAACTGCGGATTTTTCCCCATAATCAAGCCCACTTAGCTTGCTACCCCATTTGAAAAACCTTAGAAAGTATCGTGCCTTATGAACTATCCAGTTAGAGCTCCCTTCACTCTTATATTTAAATCATAGAGGGGCTTCCACAGTGCAACACATTAGATATCATTTTCGGGATTAACTGCGTAGAGTAAGTCATTAATCTAGGACCCATATCCATGAGTATTAGTCACAACTGACCAATAATTCTCATGATTTGAATAGTCCACTTAGGACTCATTGCATCGGGTGATGCTCACATGGGTGAAGAAGTGGGATTGAAACCAACGAAATGAATTGCATAGAATCAATCATCACTTTCGGGGCTTGCACCCGGTAACCAGGACTTCCCAGGTGGCCACCCATCCTAGGACGCCTATGGCTCAAGCGCGCTTAACTGTGGAGTTTTCCCCATAATAAATCCCTCTTATCTTGCTACCGCATTTGCAAAACCTTAGCAATTATTGTGCAAATGGGGTAGCAAGATAAGTGGGCTTGATTATGGAGAAAACTCCATTGTTAAGCGCTCTTGAGCCAGAGGCATCCTAGAATGGGTGACCACCTGGGAAGTCCTGGTTACCGGGTGCAAGCCCCATAAGTGATGATTGATGCTATGCGATTCATTTCGCTAGTTTCAATCCCACTTCTCCACCCCTGTGAACATCACCCGATGCAATGAGTGCTAAGTGGACAATTCAAATCATGAGAATTATTGGTCAATTGTGACTAATACTCATGGATATGGGTCATAGATTAATGAATTACTCTACGTAGTTAATCCCGAAAATGATATCTAATATGTTGCACTGCGGAAGCCCCTCTATGCTTAAATATAAGAGTGAAGGGAGCTCTAACTGGATAGTTCATAAGGCACAATACTTGCTAAGGGTTTGCAAATCGGGTAGCAAGCTAAGTGGGCTTGATTATGGGGAAAACTCCACAGTTAAGCACACTTGAGCTAGAGGCGTCCTAGGATAGGTGACCACCTGGGAAGTCCTAGTTACCAGGTGCAAGCCCCGGAAGTGATGATTGATGCTATGCGCTTCATTTCACTGGTTTCAATCCCACTTCTTCACCCCTGTGAGCATCACCCGATGCAATGAGTGCTAAGTGGACTATTCAAATCATGAGAATTATTGGTCAGTTGCGACTAATACTCATGGATATGGGTCATAGATTAATGACTTACTCTACACAGTTAATCCTGAAAATGATATCTAACACCTGAGATGTTATGGTATACATAGCATGTTAGTGTCAAAAATATAGTTGCACCAAATGAAGTATGCCAAATAACATTACAAATATAAACAAATCAATGGACATGCTTAGTAGAGGAGACTCCTAGTCTTGGATAATCGTGCATGGTGTACATACCTCTCCATTGGGATGAGTCTTGATACATCATATACATGTATCCATTCCCATAATTGCTTAAATTCATCGATCAATGGTTGGAGGTAGACATCCATTATTTTCACTTGTATTCTACCCGGGACTATAAGAGCCAACATGAGATGTTCATTCTTCACGGACAACCATGGGGGGATATTGTTATTGATCACTACCATAGGCCAAAAAGAATAGTTGGTGTTTTGGAGGGAATATGTGTTAACTCTATCCATAGCTATGCTAAATTGTAGGCTTTGTACTTCATCCTTGAATTTAACGGGTCATGTATCCTCTATATGATTCATGGCTATTTAATCTATTGGGATTCACATAAATCTTGACTCACTTCTATGTGAGGCATGCCACCCCTGTGACATGGCTAATTGTTTGCCATGAAAGAGCCTTTTACTCCTTGGAATTATAGGCATGTGCCTCAATATCTTATGACGAGGACCATGTGCCTTACCCTTTTTTTTATGGTACATGTCATGCCCACATTCTAAACATATCTCTTTGTCGGCATATTCATTTATGTATAGAACACAATCGTTCGGACATGCGTGATATGATATGTACTCAACATCTAACATTATTAACATTTTCTTTGCCTCTGTGAAGTTATCCTGCAAGAGATTATCACTCGGAAGTACCTTATCTTCGAGTAACTTTCAATTAGTGGGCAAAATAAATGTACACTACCATTAAGCATGAATAAAATCAACCATTTTCTTCCTTCATTGTGTGACAAGATTCCTTAAAGATTTAGGGGACTTAATGGTTAGTTACCTCAAAAGTTCCTAGAAACACACGTCTGACATACCATACATTGCTTTCAAGTTGTACAATAACATTGTTGTCCATAGCTGGGTAGACCTTGCATACCCTTGTACTCGACCAAATAGAGGGTTGGTGGAAGCAGATTTTAGGCTTTCGAATAAGGTATATATGACATCTGCGTCATCCCCTAGTTCATTTTGTTGGAATGCATCAAACGACATTCCCTCTATGGCTTGGGTATCCCGCAATAAATCATCCATAACAACCTCTATATCATTGTCTTCATCCCTAACATGTGAAGAACTAGTGTAATTGTTGAGGTTTTGAATTGGTGACTCATGACATAGTGGGAATTGAATAGGTGGTTGTTTCAACCATTCTCGGTATGCTTCCTCTCTGATATGTTTTCGTTTAGCAGCAAGCTCATGACTTGACATCATAGTGGGGTACTTCAATGGTAGATAGTGGACATGTCACTCATCATTAGAATCTTGATTGTAAATATATTGAACAATACATCGATAATATTAGTAACACAATGCATTTAATACGTTCAAACATTATACTAAACACTTATTAGAAGCATGGACATTTTTTTTCTCAATAATAAACATGAAACCAACCACTTTATAAAACAAATGTCGAAATAAGCAATAAATTTACATTAATTCCATTGAAAATCCAAAAATACAATTACTCAATCATCTTTTTCTTACGCCCTACGAGGTTGTCTACACAAAAGAGATCCAATTCATGGTGTAATATTGTTGATCCAGGATGGTTGTTTGAAAATGGCATGTTATGATTGGTACGGTAAAGAAACTGTCCATTTTCATCAAACATCTGCTTGCAATATCTTTCACCTAGTAAGAGCTTGCGTAATTTTAGGACTACGGGAATATCTTGAGCATCTAAACTCGATCCTAAATCACGATCCTACAAAATTCAATGAACAATTATTCAACTGCACAAGCATACAAAACATAGATTCAGTGAGATAAATGAATTATCAATAAAATCTAGACGTACTGCAATCAACATGAGAGAACTTGAAGGATTTCCAAAGATACAAAATGAGATGGAATTTAAAGAATTGGTCATTTGATATGATAATTCTTTTTTTCCTACATTTGAGCCAAAACCATCATCTTGGGTAGCATAGAACAATCTAACTTCAAAAATAATTTTGAATATCTTTTAAAACTTTTTAAAACTTTACGGTGTGCTTCACCATATAAAGACACACTAGTGCGTATGGATAAACCAAATGCACCAGTGTGTTTAATTGAGCGAAGCAACAAAGAATGAACTTCGTTATTGCCTCCGCAAAGCAAAACCTCCTCAAAATTTAAATGCGGATGCTTGCATTTGCATTGTGCAAATTTAACTGTCCTACAATGCATTATTACTTACACACTGCACCGATGCATTTTGAACTGTATAGCACGTTGACTAAAGCAAGTTAGAAAAATAACACGTGGTTACTATCAATACATTTAAATTTATTACGAAAAATAAATCGTTGCGCTATACGTACACACTGCACTGGTGCACTACTCATTGTATAACACACTGAAAATGTAACTTACAAAGAAAACTGTGTGCATGTTTATCATGAATGCACCGAAATATACAACGAAAAAATGAGCGATAATTTGAGTTTTTGTATTTATAAAGGAAAACCCTATTCAAAATTTTATTTGTTTGCCAAAATTTGGAGAGGAGATTTGTGCAACATAGATTTATCAGTAAATACTTCAGAGTGGGTGGATCTTTTTTGAAGAGTCAAATTCTAGGAGGAATTACTATAGATCATATATAAATCTGCAGAGGAGAAACTTTAGGTATAGGATTTCACTCTATTAATAATCTTAATCATTCTCCTATTTGATTCAAAAAAATTTCAATGCATTCCCAAACAAAAAAAGGGTTTCATGGTTACCTTTAGTATTGGAAGCCCTAATTTCCTCACTGTTTTTTTGCTTTCTCTTTCTATATTTCATAAGAAGATTTTTTTTAAGAATTTTTTTTTGTAGGGTTTGTTTATTTATATATGGACATTTCCTATTAGTTGCAAGGAAAGCACTCATTGAATTGGATCCCAAATCACCCTGTCGTTGTCGTTATTTTTAAAACGTCTTCACTTTGACCTATGCACTCTGTACATAGTTAGAAAACCAGTGCGTATTTGCATGTCAAACATCATCTCTTACTTTAAATTAAAAATAATATTAAAAAATCATTTTCACACTTGGTGGTGTGCATTTTACCTAGATAAGCACCAAAGCACATTTTTTACAAAGTGCATCGTTGAGTTTAAAATGGAAAAAATGTTGTTTTTTATATGGAAACTGCCATGTCTTAAATTTGCTCACATGCCGACGATGCATTATAAACAATATTTAGGAAGTCGTGCTTTTCTTAATTCATAAAGCATTGATTGAATAGAAAAAATTGTAAAAAAAATTCAATTTCACAACGAAACTGTTATACTATATCGGTGCGTATATACATGGTTGATGCACCCGTGCGTATAAATATGGTTGACACCCCTGTGCGTATTAAGTTACTATACACACTGGGATTTTATTTATTTATTTATTATTTTTTTTTTTAATATTTGATGATTTCGAGTTTTTTGTTATTTTACACTGAGATTTTGAAAATTCCAAGGGACAAACAAGGGGAAAACCAAGACATGTTGGTAGGGATGTCCAAAAAAGTGTAGAAGAATATGGTAAAAGAAATGAACAAAATTGTGTCGCAAGAGGAGCCATACCAACTATAATGTGCATTAGGATATGTAATCATTTATTTATTATTTTACATACATTGAATTTAATTATCGCGTGAAATACTAATTTTCAATTGTTTTGTTGTAGAAAAGAAAAAAATGTAATCCATTCAACACATAAGACAAGACGACGAGGAATAAAAGGGTTGATCACAAATTTAAGGGTTGTACATTTTAAGACTTTCTTAAGACTTCATGTTTGATGTGATCTTTATATTAAAATAATTAATTTACACTTGCCCATGGATGTCTTCTAGTAGGTGCTAACATACAAAGAGGAGCCAACCCATGAATTGATAAACACTGGGTTAAGTATGGGTTTTGAGTATATGTTGAAGAATGAAAGTTTAATTGAACAATTTGTAAGTAGCTATGTTGTTTAACTTCCCTTGTTTTATAATTAATGAAAAAACATAAAAACTTTATATTGATTACATCTATTGTACTTTGTCATGTCGTATTAAACATGCATGAAACAAAGTATAGAATACATCCAACATAGGAGATTTTGAGAGAATGCATGAAGCATGGATTCAAAAGAATGTGTTTTGTTTATGAAAGACTTGGTGCTAAGGTATGTTTTATTTATTTATGCAATAATGTATATTCTAATATATATATATATATATATATATATATATATATATATATATATATATATATATATATATATGTGTAGATATACTAATTACAATTTATTTCTTTGTTTATAGATGGAAGATGAAGGGGTAGAACATAAAAAACAAGCCGATCAAGAAAACCTTATGTTAAAAAACCAAAGTACAATATCACCTACAAATGATGAAGAAATGAGGCATGCACGCAACTCGAGAAATGACACTAGTTCAACTGATGAATGATAATCAATATAATTGAATGTTACTGCAAGTTGTATGTTTTGGAATATTTGTCTCTGAAAATCAGAGATTTTGTTTAATGTACTCGACATATTGTCCCAATTGCATGAGGACATGTTACCAATAAGTGAAACAATTATAAATTGATCACAATTTGATTTTTGTGGACCTTTACATTGTCCCTTTTTGTATGACAACGAGTCGCTTATTCATACATAATAAAATGGGTTTCTTATTTCATTGCATTGTTGAAAGTTGTATAACAGTGCATTCCTGAATAATTAATCTGTGGATGATCTACATTGTTACAAATAATAGAGGTGTAATTAGTTGGATAACGCATTAATGCAATCATTATATTGAAATGCAATAACAAAAATATAAAACAATATTATTACACAAAATATTTGATTTTGAAACGATTCATCGAAAATTTGTAAAAAATAATGAATTAAAGTATATACATATCAATGCACATTATTCGTTTGAACTCACTAGACAATGCCTGCCATAATATAAAAAGTGGTGCATTTTGAGGAGTCATACATGTTGATTTTTCAATAAGCTAGGATTAAGCATGAAGTTCATTCCATTTTTAGCATTTTACTTAAACCATAGACAATTTGTTGCAACAACCAAGATCACAAGAAGAAACACCATGCACAAGTACACAAGAAGTAACCTGGGAAACCCTTCTACACAAGGGAAGAAAAACCAGCCAATCCTTTGCTATATTCTTCAAGAGAAAGACCTCCACCACCATAAAGACTTATCACATAAGAGGGTGCTCACAAACCCTATAAGAATAGCACCCAAGAGAGGTGCGCACTTTTTCCAAGAACAATTGTTTGCTGAAATTTCCAAACTCACACTTGTGTTATAATTCCTCAATGGGGAATTTACCTTTATTTATATTAGACTGAACCTGTCAACATAAGTGTTTATTGGCACAACATGGACGACCTCAATAACTTATAATATAATTAATAATTATCATATTAATTATCTTTTACTTTATGGTGGGTCCGACCTGTACCCTTTACATCACAAATAAGTTACAGGTAGGTCTGACTCTTAAACAATATAGCAAGGGATCACATACACCCACTGGTGCTAAGCCACTAGGGGCACATCCATTTGTGCTCAGCCAGAGGTATGTCCACATCTCTATCTCATTGCGTCTCACAAGAGAACCACACTCACTAGTGCTCAACCACTAGGATCACGTTCACCTGTGCTCAACCACATGCATGTCTGACTCAACAATATTCTTTCTCATTGCGTTGCACAAGAGAATTAGTTGGAGTACATCATCTCAACTCTCTGCTTAGAGGAGGCTAGTATATCATTTCATCTTTGTCTCAGAACGATGCACCCAACTCATGGGATTTTCCACACGTTCACCTATGCTCAGCCACAGACACATCCAACTCAACAGATCTTCTTTCTCACTGCATTACACATGAGAATCATCTCAACTCTCTGAATAGAGGAGGTCAGCACAACGTTCCAATTCTGTCTCAGATATGAACCACATACCCATCTCATGGGCACACCCAACTCATGGGCTCTCTCTCAGGTCGAATCAATCAGTCTATGTCCTGGAGGATGTCTCACACATCTGTAATCATCAACAATACACATTGGTGCACATTAATTATAATAGTGCACTGGTACAAACTATTGAGAAAACATACCATTCCATAAACGATATAATGTACAATAATATTTATTGTTTTAAAATTGTATGGTGCTCATGTTTAAAATATACACCGGGGCACTAAAAATAATTTACGCATCGGTGTGTTAAGTTTATTATACACATCAAGGTGCTAGATATTATTTACGCACCGGTGCCTTTACTATAATATATGCATCAAAGCTTAATACAAATAATGGCGTCGACATCTCACCTCGATTATTCGATTTTTCACTACCCTTCAGTGCACATGGTAAAATAGACACTGATACGTACTAATTACATAAGCACCAGGGTGCACACTATATTAAACTCGATCACATCGATGCTCGCTATAACTTAAATGCATCGGGGTGTACAAAACCGAAAATGCACCAGTGCTTCATATGAAAACAATGAGAAACTTGTGCATATAAGTTATAAGTGCATTGGTGCTCTACATACAACGAAAAAGGTGAAATCAATGCACAATAGTTATAAATGCACTAGGGTGTTTTTTATTGTATTAACACACTCAGGAGTTTGTATTATGTTAATGCACCGATGCATTTGTATTATATTAACACACCAGTGTGTGTTTGCCAATACTAAACCAATGCGTTTTGACAAGAACAACACCCAAAAAAAACCTCCGCTACAACGTTCGCCCGCCTGAATATTTTTAGTTATATGGAACATCCGCTAAAACCTCCACTAAAATTTCTGCGGTCAATAGAGGAGGTTATATCAGAGGTTTTTTTTGAAAATTTTGCTAAATTTTGTAACACTAAAAACCTCCACAAAAAACTATGCTAGAAGGTGTTCTCCTTGTAGTGACACATTGTCGGTTTCACACATGGCATCAAGAAACATTGTCGCTGGTTGTGCATGTGGCAACAAGCGACATGGTCAAGCTGAGGGGTGCGGACAACATTGTGAAAATTTTGACTGATGGTAATTTGAACTAGGTTTGTGTAGGATTCATAAAAAATGATCGAATGGAAGGAGATATCCCACGAGGCTGATGACTTTGTAGCCTAGATAGATGGCCCCACTATGGAAACCCTATGAGACTATGGGTTAATGAAGTTCTTTCGTTGTCCGTTATTGGGATATCACGAGTATTTGTTAGATAAGATGGTACGGTATTGGAATTTGGATTGGGAGTGCTTCATTGTGGAGGGGAATGTGTTGTACCTCAAGGTAGACAATATTTACTTCTACATGGGGTTGTCATGGTGAGGGATGTCATGGAGGGTGGAAGGGGTGTGAGGTGGAGATGGCTGGTCAACAATGGACTACATAGATCAATATTGTCAGTGTATATCAGAGAGGATGAGAAACAATATACCCATATAAGATATCGTTGAGTTACCACTAAATACCATCCTCTTTAGCATAACTCGAGCGACAGGACCGACAACACCTCACCTAGCCATAAAATCACACATCCAAACGATGCTAGTGTGCTTAGATCCAACTATATTCAACTGGTGTGAGGGGTTGCTGGAAAACATGAAGGTTCAACTGAATCGGTGCAAGAATGGGTGCCATAATCAATTTGGATATGGCACCATCCTAGTCACCTTTTTCTTGGAAATGATGCATGAACTGAGGTCTCGAGTTTTGATGGGAAAACTGCTTCTGCAAGATCCAAGAATCATGTGGAGGGCATAACACATGAAAGAGCGGTCGGGGAAGGGTCAGAGGATCACTATGGGATTAGCTTCGAGTCACGATGGCACCAATAGATAATAGTGATAAAAGAATTACCTTGTGCAGGTACTGAGTTCAATCAATATCTAGAGCTTATGTTCCCCCCGAGAGAGGCATGGGGATCCCTCGGTAAGTGCCTTTTTGGCATTTTATATTTTTTTAATTTTTGGAATAAATAATTTTGTTGGTGGTGCAATATAACTGACACAACAAATGTGTGTTGACATAGATGTAGGAATGGAGCGTCTAGCAGGATGAGATCAAGCCTGTCGCTGAAGCAATGACGAGGAGTCATTGGAGGAAGAGGGGGGAGGCGAGCTTCATGAGGTTTGGAGGAACCTGGAAGATTGAAAATGGGAGTCCCCCCCACATAGATGGATGAGATACTACCATACTTACATTGCCATACAATGGGAATGTCTCTCCCTTTTTGCTGAATTCTCCGGAAAGTGGCTCGGGTGGTTTTGTGTTATCATGATAGTTAAGTTCGGGATGACTAGATCACAGTCTCCCCATCTATGCACTAGACTTGATATTTATCTGATCGACAAATTTTGTATCAGGAGGGTCGTAGATCCCCAATTTGTGTATATGGCACCTCATATATATATATATATATATATATATATATATATATATATTACTTATGTATGTCAAATGATGTGAATGTCAACCATGTTTTATGTACATGCATGCTAAGTAACTTAATTAATGTGACAAATGTCATTCTAACACATAATTATCCAATGAATCAACCAACGTGTTAGATCCTCGTAGAACATGAAAATACTCAGTATACTCAAAGTAGCATTCAAGAATACGAACCCTCAAATAATTACACAACAATGTGGGATTTTTGACACCATAGACGTGATTCAAATTTGAGACTACAAGTTGGGAGTCCATCCTGACAACTAAACGATGGATGCCGAGAGTGAGAGCCTCAGAGAAAAGTTCAATGATAGAAATATACTCCACGATCTAATTGGTTGAAGGACCAAGGTAAACACCCCCTAAACTCACCAGTTTGCATGTGGGCGAGAAAATCACCCAGGAAACGGTAGCAATATTCTGGGTACTACGACTTGTGCCATTGGTGCATCCCATGTAAACTAAGGTGAACAATGACATGTGCAAATCAAGTTGTTTTTCTAGGCATACAAAATTCCCTTTTTCTTGTTTCCTTGATGATAGAGTCATTTCCAACCAAGAAAGTGGGACCCTCCTTTTGTCTTGAGACTCTCTTAACTTGCTAAGAAGACTGCTCATCCACTTAATCTCCATCAAAGTCTACCCATGCCTCTTTCATAAATTGTTTTAACTTGCATTTTTTGTTTGGTTTCTGGCATAACACAACAAATTCTAAAAGTGAATTTTGGTGTATTGATGGGATTTCCTTTAACTTTGTCGATACACAACCTTTGTACCGAAAAATTTAACAAATTTAATGCCGATACGCACTGGATAACTTCCTCCCAACTTCGATGACATGCTAACCCTTCTACCAGAGGACCTCCCCTTAATGTCACCGATACATAAACCTCATCGTCATTCGAGTTGATGACATCGTTGTTGGTACAGCCAAAAACATTCACACCAACATGGCCAATCTAGAGCCTTTTATATTTTTGGAGATAACGACATCAACCTTGATAAGAAAACCTTATTATTAGAGGAGTTTACAACTTCTTCATTGGTTCTCCATAGTTTAGTACTTGTAGGGTTAATGTAAAAATAACCAATACACTAGCATGCTTCCATTTTTCCTCTTTGGTATCTCGAACTATGCACTCAGGAAAAAGGTTATAAAATGAGAACCCTGTGGTCTTTCATCCTCATCATTTCATATTATTGAGGGAAAGAAAGAGAGATCCAGTGCACACAAAGAGAAAATTAATAAGAAACATCACACTTGTGCTCAAACCACTCTTGCTATCCATGTGTCACCACTACCAAATAGGCTTCTTTGTCTCCTTCTTAGCTTGCCACATGGTTGTTTGTTTTTTGGTTTTGATTCACAGTTACATATAATGGAAACCCTAGAAAAAAAATCCACCTTTTCCTTTCCCTCTCTACACAATAGCACCCTAACCCTAACCCTACAACCTCTTCACACCCTTCCTTTGGAATTGTCTGAACCCAAAACACCTAGTGACACTCACCATAGACACATTTTCTACCCTAATTCAACATCTTGACCATTTCATCTCTATGCTTTGTCGAAGGTCCTATCACCACTTGGAAGCTTTCCCTTGACGTGTTGAGGACTCTTCGAGCTATGCTCTACCTTAACCAAGCCACACCAGAGCTCTTTTTGATTCACCTTGGAAATAAATGTTGGTTCTAAACCTAAGCCTCTCTTCCTGGTTGAACACTTAGTTGATTTTCATGTTCAAAGCCATATTGGAGGATTTTACCACACCCTCACTCGTACAAATCATCAAATATTGGTAGATTTAATATGAGTATCATCGATACTATATCGACGGACTTGACACGAACAACATTTGTATTTCTCCTTACATACTAGTGAACTTAATGTTAACGTTTCCAGTACATTACTTTGCATGATGACAGAGTTTGTATGTTTAGTGTCGATACTAACCTCTTCATACCAGTGAGCTTCATGAAATTTCCTCAGTTGCTGCCATTTAACATATCGACAAAGTTCATAACACTTCCTTCGATACAAGTCTTCCCTTGTCGATGACAGTGAAAACATCATCGTTGGTTCTCATTTATTCATACCGATGACCTTCCCCACATTGACACTGGTACTCTCCTTACCATTTCAGTGTAGTTTGTAACAACTTCTCCAGTACTACCATGCTATACCGATGCAATTCACATTAAAATCACTGAAACTACCTCACATATTGATAGAGTTGACATCATTATCGTCGATTCATCCACTCTGAGCTAGATTTCATTGAACCCTCACCATGTCTCCCACTATCCTCTCATCTTCAAATGATGACTTTCCTCTTGATATTGATACTAGTAGCTCCTCATACATTGTTACCAGTTTTCATTGACAAGTTTCTCATTAATGCCAATACTACTCAAAAGCACAAGGAATTACAAGACTGCATGAATTAGTTCCTTATGCTTCTTTTCTTGCTTATTTTCCTGCTAAGCGAACTAAAATATCATATTTTTATTAATGGATCAGTGTATTAATGATGAACATGTATGTCACAGATTCAAACAGGTCGCCCGTAAGAAGGCTGCAAGCAAATCTCCTGTGGCATAAGCCTCTGTAAGCGGAAGCCACCAAGTAGAGGAGGAAGACACCCTAGGGGATATCTATCATGACACCATAAGATTAATAGAGAATGAAACTTCACTTAAATGGGGTGAAGTCTTCCAAATGTTTAAGAATTTTTTTCTCCCTATAGAGGAAGAAGATAAATATGAACTCAAGGTCTTCAAGAAAATCAATAAATCGAGGTTACATAGGGTGGAAACCCACACAACAGTTTTTTGATGTGTGGATGTGATCTTGTGGATAATCTGGCATGTAGACCTTGATAATAGATATATTCTCAACACCAAGGGGAAACCCATAACATCGTTTTGGGCATCTAACATAGCCTCGTATGATCATTTGAAGAGAGTAAGTTTATCATTAGACGAAGAGATCATCAGGAAATTCCCACACAAGGAAAATGATTTGTTTAAAATGTGGTACAAACCTGACAAGACATTTAAGATAAGGCCCTCAGGCGAATATCCCACCAGTTCATTGAGGACACCATACTAGTATGTTATAACAATGTTGTGTAGATTTTATGGGGAACAAGACGCATCGAAGTTCACCTTATGCCTGATGCTCCTCATATACTACCGCACTGACGTGGGGTTATCCTTCAACTAGGCTGATATTCTATCAACATCTCTAGAGGACTCCATTATAACCCTCAGGGAGACCGCCCCCGATAAATTTCCTATATTTCACGTGTCCTCCTTACTGCTGGACGTGGTGTGTGTGTGCCATGAATATCCAAGGATGGGTTGGGCCTGACAAACAACTAAACCTCCCATACACATCTACTGCAAAGTGCTTTGGGAGCACAAATATAGAACTGAGTATCACAAGATTTATGATTACTTCTTGGAAACACTTTACCATTTCATCTTGGACTCACCCACTCCATGCATGACTGACAAGGCCCTAACAACAGTGTGAAGAATTGGACATTGGTATCTCCTAGTGTATGAGACATACATTAGGATATATGGAGCCATCAAAGCTCCTCATCTACTCCCTAGGTTCATTCATGACAATCTAGTGCCATAGAAAATCATGTATTAGATTGCGATCCATAGAGTCAGGGCCTCATTATACATATATAAGAAAGCCATCTTCCCTCCTCTACCATTGTGGGTCAGATCATACTCCTTCGAAAGCGTCAAACATGCCTAAGCTGAGGTAGACACATTGTTATCATTCCGCTTTGGGGAGGATAGATTCCGAAGATATGACCCAAAGGAAGTGGTAAAAAAATATTGTAGCAAGCACAAACGCATCTGAGAATACACTTCAACCAAGTAGGAAGAGGAGGATATCCATTGCGGTGCCCAAACATATGAAAAAGTTATCACCAAGAGGAAGGGGAAACCTTTGGGTAGGATCTCAGACGAGGAAAAGGCCCAAGAGGAAGAAGAAGCAACAACAATAGTAGTGGTGACAACCACAATGATAAATTCACATTCTAAATTAGCAGAAGGAGAGGAGGCAACCATATATAAAAAGAGGATAAATAAAGAGAAAGTCCAGAAGAAGAAAGAGGAAGCCACCAAGAAGAAACGAAAGACAAAGGAAGCCAAGGAAAAATCAAAAGCCGATGTAGTAATAACATCGATGACAGAAGCATAGATGAAAGTAGTAGTTGAGAAAGTAGTAGCAGTCGAGGTAGAAGTAAAATCAATAGCTAAGAAGGAAACTGCAGAAGTAACAACAACAATTGAGAAAGCAACGATAGCCGAGGTAGAAGCAAAAAAAATAGTTGAGAAGGCAGTCACATAATTAGCAATAGTAGAGAAAAGGGCAGCAGATGAAGCCGCAACCGAAGATGAGAAAATAAATAAGGAAAAAGAGGCATTAAACAATGAGACTTCTCCTATGGACACCCACATCCCTAGATTAAAAAAAAAAATTCCACTCACTAGCGGTCACCTTGCAGTTGGTGAACTTGGATTTGGGCTCCACACACCTTACAGGCCTAGAAAGGTGAAAAAATTGAAGAGGTTCAGATTCAACAAAGCCACCAATATAATTGTGCAACAATAGACCATGAAGCTCCCAGTTACCAGAGGTAATCCATTGTCAGTGGTCATAGAGACTCCAATAAAAAAATATGTTAGCAAATACCCGCTTTCTATAGCATCTGTCAACACTGTTTTCACCGTGGAAATGAAACAAAACCTAAAGAACTTGTTTCGTCAAAATGAAGAAAAGGATGCTAGTATTAAAGATTTGGAGAAACAACTTAGGCACACAAAGAAATATGAAGGAGGCCTCAAGGAGTTCAAGGCACGTGTCGAGAAGTTAAGGGCGGAGCTTGAGGAAACAACTACATATATGTATGCCCACCTTCAAGTCTTCCAGTAGTTGGCACCACAAATAATATATCAACATATCTATGTGCAAACCAAAAATATTCAATTCATCGCAAACCGGGAAGGATTAAATGATATGCACTGATCTATCACCAAGAATCTGAATGCTCCAACCGAGTTGCCTCAAACTCCAGAAGGAGAAATACAAATTTATTATGCTTCCCTTGATCAATGCCAACAAGCTGGGGAGAGGGATAAAAAGGAAACAAAGAAATAACTTGCAATCTATGCGAAACTCCACAAAGTCGCACATGTTTTGACATATAAGGGGTATCTTCCTCCCATCAAAGAACTTGGGAAAATCAATACAACATAACAACTCTTTAAGGAAATTCAATAGAACATAAACAAGAGGCAATAAAATGCTCAGGAATCCACTAAGGTGATAGTGGAATTGATGGAGGAGCATCTCGTTCAACTGACCAAGAATTTAACAATGATCCAAGCATGGCCAACCCAACCCCTGAGTCATGAAAACCCTTACATAAAATTCAACATCACATGCAGTTTCTCTAGAGGAACTCTAGTATTGTAGAGTTATATCAATGGAGAGCTAGCATGCAATTTGGGTAGCCTATGTGAGAGACAAAGACACTTGAATAAGACAAAATATTAAATTCGAATTTGCTCACAACTACCTTCCATTTAATCTTTTTTCTAACTATCATCAACTTCATCCTATTCTAACACCTGTCAACAACATTCGAGAAGGGGAAGCTGAAGAGACTTGTAACTGCTTCTTGTAGAATCCAAGAAGACACTTTTAATAGTTACTCAAACTACTATAAGTAGAGGAAGATTCCCATTTTGAAAGGGCTCTTCAAGCATTGCATATTCAAAAAATACTTTGAGAATTAATATAGAGAATCCCTCATGGACATTTTTTTAGAGAGAAGAACTCTTGTAGACGGTTGCTTGCTACAAACTAATTTCAACAAACTGTATGTTGTTTACATGTGTTCATGTAAGAATTACCTTTTACTTATAGACTGTTCTTATGCAAATAGAAATTGTTATTGCAACTTTGCTTAATCTTTCTTATATTTTGTCCTGAGATGATGAGTTGCTTATGTATGTAGTTTCATGACTTAGAGTAATCTGGTTATGTTGTTTATATGCATGTGTTGTCTAACCTTGTCACTTCTTAACAACTACTTGGAAGAATTCATTTGCATGGATAATTTTCATTAATAGTTTCTCATTTGGTTACTATAGTTTCTCCTAGCTAGGATAGTGTAGATTATATTTTATTTCTGCACTTAGTTAGTTTACATTTGCATCTTGCATTTCATTCACAAACATACAATCACCCCTCAAACCCAATAATGGCAGTCGGGCTATAATCGAGATGGGTCTCCTAAATTAAATGGTTCATAGTCTAATTGGGATCGTGCATCGAGGAGTACCCCTTATTGTTGAAGGGAAATTTTTTCGTATCAACACAAGCATAAATCATGATAAGAAACAAACTGAGACAAGAAACACATACAAAAATCAAAGCACACCACTTCAAAACCAAAACACACCTATGTAAAAAGCATCGCCTGGCCAAGTGGCCTAAGCATAATACTCTTTCAAGTAGAGCCCATTGCGAGGCTATGAAAGAAGATTCCCATCATAGTCAATTAGCTCTTAGGACCCTTTTTGTAATACATGTTTAACAATGTAGGGACCATGCCAAAGGGGTTCAAACTTCCCTATGCCTAATGTATCATGATCCTGATCATAGACGAAGACCAAGTCACCTTCCGAAAGGACACGAGGATGGATGGATTTATAATATTGGGATTTGAAATGCTTTTTATGAGTCTCATTGGCCAATGCAACATCACAACATTGTTCATAAATACAAGCCAAATATAAGAGATGCTCCTCCTTGGTGGAGGTGTTGGGAAAAAGTTCCACAACTAGATTTAATTACGAGATTTTACATTCAATCAGGAGGATTTCCTCCAGACTATAAACAGGTTGGATCGGTGTGTACCCGATGGTATTTTTAACTGAGGTAAGTGTTAGAATGTTTTAGAAATTTAGAATTTAAAACTTTGAAAGTCTTTTCGGTTTTTATCCTTTAAAAATAAATCACAAAAAAAACTTAGGAAAATCATTCTTCATTGAATAAAAATATGTTCATTATATCTTGACAGGGTGCTTCCAATATCATCCACTAAAGAATTTTAGTTGACCGGATCAACGACTCCCGTGATTTCGAAATTCTAAAGTTGCACAAGTCCTAAACAAAAGAAAATTACAAAGGCACTTCAGGACTTAGTGATTTGGGAGTTTCAATTTCAGAATGCATAAAGATAAAAAAACCCCGAAGTTGCAAAGATTCGGAGTCTTGGAGACAGGTTCCCACAAAAATATTTTAAATAAGATCGACTAACGAGTCACATGCCACCTGTCAAAAAAATTATTTTGGCTGACACATGGCACTCTTTTTGGGCATTTTTTTTCAGATCATTCACATGTTTTTAGATGACATGTGTCACTTACCTTTTCATGACATGTCATCAAAAGTGACATCATCACTGCCAAATCACTCCGGGAGATTGTCCTTCGGGAGATGAATCAAAGAACAGATTCAAAAACACCGGAGCGCTAGAGCACCGAAATACTGAAGCACTTGTGATCATGATAAATAAGACACTTAAGAAACTTAATTATTTAAAATAGGTTTAACTAGTCGTGATTAACGATAAGTAATCACTTCATAGATTCGACCTTTGGGAGATATCTATTGTATTGTAATCAAAACCATCAGATGCTAAACTGCCGAAGTATTCACGGCACATACACGCTCATGAACTTTCGAATCTCTGGAGTTCCATAGTCCCAAAGTACTTAAAAAAGGTTTGATTATTTGCTCTGCAAATTCGGACTTCGGGAGATATACATGATGTTGCATTCAAAACTCTCGAATGCCAAAGTTCCTAAGTAATTAAAACTAAAAGCGACTTTAAACTATGATTAATTAAAACAAAAAATATTTAATAATTGATTAACTACTCCACGAATTCGGCTTTCAGAAGATATCCATTGTTTTGCATTCATAACCCCCAAATGTCGAACCACCGAAGTACGTTATTTTAATTACATCCATTAATAATACACCCAGTTGGATAGGATTAAATATTGGGATAAGTTTTGTGACCAATAGGTAATAAATTTGATAGATTTTGGAATGATTACTCTGTCGGTATATTAATACAAAAATAGCTAGACATTAAATTTTGTTGTAAATAAAGGCATTTCAAGTTTCAAATAATTTCTCCATTAGCATTTGAAATTTTCGTATTCAACATTGTGAGCTCACAGGTTTCACTTCTCGCAGGAGGTTTAACTTCATCTTTTGAAAATCACGACACCGCTCAAAACAAGAAAGAAGCAAGATTTATCGACTGACGAATCAAACCCAAATGCAGATATACTCTCAGATACTACTGCTCGATTGA
>ML846924.1:22911-35168 GCA_009831015.1 Picea engelmannii
GCCAGTTACATTTAGGTAAGGATAAACAACAATTTCAAAGAGTTGGGGGAGTTCGTGCAAAGAAAAAAAGAATGGTTGAGAAATGGAAGTTATCTTCTCAAAAAGAAAGAAATGTGGAGCATACATATGATTTAGTGAAACATTCAATTCCACATGATATTGGTATGAAAATTTGAAATTATGTTTTGTTTTACATGAAATTCAATATAATATTAGCTTTGATCCAATAGTAAAAATTTTCCCTTTTTTATTGTTACAACTGAAGGATCCACACCTGGAAATTTTCAAAGTTGTCGGCTTCGGTTATTTGTCGATGATGAAAATATACACACAAGTTCATAGATATCAACAATGCAATTAATTCCAGATTTAAACTTATGAGATTTCCTCTCAGATGAAAAACTTTAAAGTACTTGGGAAACATTGAGAATGAATATTGTATATTTAGATAACCTTTTTTATTTACTAGCATTATCAAATTAATTTTGTGAATGTTTCTTGACAGGAAGATATGCACCTATGGAATAGGGAAAATTTGAAGTGATGCACTAATACTATTTTCAACTTCTCACATTATATAGAAGATAATTTTAGAATAATATACTACTGATATTATTAAATGCCACTTGTATTTTTATTTAAGACAATTATAACAAATACTTTATATTGTTTTGCAAAAGGTGTAATAGTTGTGGAACTCAATCATAAATTAGAGTATGATTCTATATTTATTTTGGATATCAATATGTGGCATTGTTAGTGAAATATTGGAAGTGAAATGAAATATAAAAAAATGAGAATTTTGATATTTTACTTGCATGTCAACAATGCATTAAATGTCTCCATCATACTATGTTGTTGCTCTCTATATGTTGAAATGTCTCATGTTATTCATATGTCTCATGTTATTGAAAACTCTCATGTACTTAGCGTGAATCGATATGTATGAATAAGTGTGGTCCTGTAAAGCTCATTTCATCAATTAAAATGTATTTAACATGTTTCATTTATTCTTGAAATATACCAATTGTTTGACCATGCAAAGGCTCGAAAAATTTAATAGGAATTTGTAGGGTGGAGTGAATTGTTCTTACACATATGTTGAAATAATTAATGGTAGTAGGTGCAAGTAGAAGTAATGATATCTTTCCATTAGTGGATAGAGATAAAAAAAAATTGTGAAATGCAGTATATAAGGTATGACTTGCCAATCACTATTATACCTTGAATAATCATTTTTAGCGGGGGTTGATTTTGTCCTTCATTCATATGGTTGACAATGATAACAAAAGCAAGGTTTTGTTTTGTTGACAAAGAA
Organism: Picea engelmannii; assembly: GCA_009831015.1. Taxonomy (NCBI): domain Eukaryota; kingdom Viridiplantae; phylum Streptophyta; class Pinopsida; order Pinales; family Pinaceae; genus Picea; species Picea engelmannii. The sequence continues at coordinate 24,230 of ML846924.1, forward strand.
TATGGAGATGCAAATGTATTGGGATAATGGTCAATGACTACTCTCAATGATCAGGCACCCTATACAATTATATGTCCAAATTTTTAGCCATTGACTAACCAAATTAACATCCTTGTAGTAACATAATCACTAATCATTACTGTAATTCATATTGATACATCATTAACTGAATCTATGTTAGGTGAAATTAGATAGAACATTATGCTTTGAATGAGATTGATAACATTATGAGTTGGTGGAATGCTAATTTAAAGTGCAGAGCAAAACAAATATGTATATGCACGCTTTTGTACATGCGCATATACTCTAACCATGTTCATAAATGTGCATTTATGGAAGCATGCATAAACGAAAGAAACCATTATGGAAGTAGCCAACTTTCGTATATGCCTCATTCGTATATGCGCATTTATGGAATCTGTCATCTGTATATGTGTCGTTTGTATATGGCGAGCAATAAGAAGCCTGTTACAGAGTCTTTAAGACTCCGTAGAAAAATGGATGGATCATCATGGATCATCAATATACCATTACCTGCATCAATATACCATTACATGCATGAGTTCACGTTGAATCATACGCGATGGAAGGGGATGGCTGATGCTGATGCAGATAACTTGGCGTCGTACGCGATGGAAGTGGATGGCTGATGTTGATGCAGATAACCTGGCGTCGTCATATCTTGCTGCTAATTATTCAATTATAATAATGGACGTCATCTTGTTGCAGATTATTCCCAAGTCGAATCTCCATACAATCTAGGCCCTCATTATGAATTATTAACTCACCACCAAACACTGCACCCATCGTTCACCCTTCGTTTGACCCTGTGTCCTTCAGCTTCACATACACACCATCTCGGCATACACCAAAAAATACAACATTGGAGAAGGAAGTGGTTTGCATTGGAGCAGGAAGAAGTTTGCTAATTTGGAGCGAGCTTCATGGTAAGCGATTTATGAACCAAAGATGGCTTGATAATTTTTGTTACAATTTAACTTAAACTATTTAATTTATGTTACAATTTAATTTAAATTGTTTTCCTAGACTGATATGAATACCTATATGCACCACCTTCCTTTACCCAGGTAGGAATACTTCCTTTGATACACCCCACCCAGTAGGAATACTTCCTCGCCCATTTCCATTTCAATTGTAACGCCTCTCACGCTAATAGTTCCTCGTTTCTAGAATTATCCTTCCAAAAAATAGGTTTGAAACCCTTAAAATAACTTTTAAAAATCAATTTTAATAGTTGTTGAGCCTATGTGAAAAGCTACAGCTCTCAAGTGAGGATGAAACTATGTGTGAAAAGATACACCTCTTGGGGGAGGATGAAACTAAGTTCATTATTTGGATATGCAAGTAAAAATAAATCCATAACGGGAGAAATTTACAGCATACTTCCTTTGATATGCCCCGCCCGGTAGGCATACTTCCTCGTCCAATTCCATTTCCAGATCTAAAGGCAGTAGTTTTTGAAGCCATTGCATGTGTATATAAAGGGTACGGTATTATTATAAGATGGGTATGTTGTAACGCCTCTCACGCTAATGGTTCCCCATTTCTATAATCATCCTTCCAAAAAACAAGTTTGAAACCCTTAAAATAACTTTAAAAAATCAATTTTAATAGTTGTTGAGCATGTGTGAAAAGCTACAGCTCTCATGTGAGGATGAAACTATGTGTGAAAATATACATCTCTCGGGAGAGGATGAAACTGAGTTCATTATTTGGATATGCAAGTAAAAATAAATCCATAACTGGAGAAATTTACAGTTCGTATTTCAAACTCAAATTTTTTTTATCTACTACGTTTAAAATGGATGTTCTGTTAGGGTCAGGGTCTTCGCTAAGTGTTGAGATAATGGAAGGAACGCCTTTGGTGATCCTTATTAATTGAATTAACGGACCTTACTTGATGTCTTATATACACGATCGAGCCTACAGACAAATGATGAATATTATGTGGTGCCGAACCAATTTTTCAAGAATCTCTAGAAATATTTACATCATTTCCATGTAACAATTGTCAAGCCTCGGTTCAATATTTATGGAAGGATAAGTAGAATACATGCACTCTCCTTCCTTGCAGAGCTCAATCTTGGTCACTATATGAAAATTCATCCACGTTGCATGTAGATTTTATTCTTACCTTTCATTTTCTAAAAGCTCCAGCAAACATTCTGGTGCTAACTCAGTTTGATATCCATGTAAAAATTGTCGAGCCTCGGTAAGGCTTACTAGCACTTTACATTCATCTAGATTAGTGACTTTTTCATTTCAATAGTTACATATGGCCTGGTAAGCCTATTTATGATTCTCAACGAATAAGTAATAAATTAATCGAAGAAGTAAGCCATAGTCTGGGCCAGGTAAATCGGTTTTGGTTTGGCCTTGCCTGCGGAGAACTGGGAATGTTGGGTGATAATGTCATCCACCCTAAGGTTCCCAACTCCCTGGCAATATCCCTTCAAGAGATTGGAAAATTCTCTTGAAACTGAGAAAAAAGAGAAATAAAACAAATCATACTTCCTTGAACGTTAAGTGGCAATATGTTGATACTATATTTTGTAGAAATTTCTTGATTCTTTTGTCCAATTAAGCAATTTTATGCTACAATGGTTTTATGTCACAAATAATTCATTTAACAATGATAGGAGTTGTGTTTGTTGATGTAATGTTAAAAAATATTAAATCACATCTCGTCTACATTTGAAAACATAAGAAAACTCATAATTAAGAAATACACAATTGAAACACACCTAAAAACTATCCAAATAAATATAATCAATAGTGTAAGCATCAAATTTCTTAGGTTCGCATTCAATTTTAGCATATAAATATGTTGTCAATAATGTTGTTGTATATCATTTGATTATAGTTGGTACATAATTGTTTTCACTATAAATAAACCAATCTCACAACAAAACAAATTTAGTTTGAGTCAATAATGAACTACTTGTATTAGCAGAAGACATGAAATGCTTAGGAACCACATCCAATATGTGTAGATATATATAAAAATCAAGTTTCAAGAGAAAAAAAAAAAAGTAGGTTTTGATTAGCGAGTTTAAGGTATTCACATTTTTCTTCTTTTGATTTTTGATATATTCTCCAATTCAGAAAATCATATTTTTCAGAAAAATTTCCCAGAAAGACATATTTACATACCTTCAATTGCCACACTTTGAATGTCGGACTAAGAATAACACACTAAAAAAACATCCTCTAGCCACACACTCACTTACATTCATATTATGCCTCGGTTCCTTTCCAAATGTATCATTCAATATTTTCTATACCCCAAGAATACAGAACCTAGGCCAACAACTTGAACCATGTGAATCTTATCTATAATAACTCCTGCCTCAACCAAATCCTACTCGTAGTGACCTTTCACACACTCAATCATCACTTTTGTTAGTTGTTCAAAATTGTCCCACTACTCCTCCCTCTCATTCGTCCCTTTTCAGTGGGTTGTCACTCACATGCATCATCATCCCTCCTTGGCTCGGCCTTAGGTATACAATTGAGAAGTCCATGGAGAAGATGTCAAGCAAAACATGGTCAGAAGGAAGGCTTAATTCAGCTTGAGACAACTCTTCATCCTTGGAGCTATGTTGAATTGATAACTATAACACCCTCAACTACATCCTCAACAACAACTAAATAGACAAGACTATATTTTTTCTTCTTCTTTTTTCCTCGGAAAAATTCGCAATTTCATTTCTTCAAAAAGAAAAAAATAACATTTGTAGATGCTTGACCTGCATATTACATACCACATATCTATACATAATGAAAATAATTCTTAATCGCTTCAGCAAGCTATAAATTCACCAGAAAAAACCTAAAAAAACTTGTCACAAGACCCGTGATGCCTTCAACAAAATCACATATAAAAATTGATCCAGTTTGTTCACTATACCCCCGTTGTTGGTCCTCCATGGAAAGGTTTATAATAATGGCCTCAAGGACCCTCAATACCATGTTATTCTATACGCCATTGTCCCATACTCAGTTGCATGCCTTCTTTGGATAGTCGGACAGTTGTCTCGTTATGCTCCATGTACACATGTTTGAAGGATAAGTTATCAAACAAATGGTTTAAAATGAGTATCTCCTCTAGAATTGGAAGGATCCTCATAATATGACAACTATGAATTTATTTTTCCCAATTTATTATGACCATAGAATTGCAAAAAACTTGCAGTGACCGACACCCTTTCTCTAAGGAAAAGAGGACAAGTAATTTTAAGGCCATCAATTCTACAAAGTTGTTGCATCTCCCCCCAGGCCATCTGAAAGATAGAAGTAACGGATATCTGTTAGGTTTAGTAAACCACCCCCCCAAAAAAAAATATGGCTCCCCCTGTGAAGCTCCATCGAAAAAACCCCACGGTCTGGTATGATCGATTTCCTCAAATTGTAAATTCCTCAGCCTGAGGCCACAACGCCCTTGTGGAAAGAAACTAGCGATCCCAATGCTTTGGGAAGCTATAGTTTCTAGGGTAGTTGTTAAACCTTGAAATATCGCTTTATTCCTCACAATCCATACTCCCCGTGTAATGATACATGGAAGCGCTATGATCCTTTTCATAACCCGATCTGACACCCAATAATGAAAAACCCTTCCATAGATTGTCCCCTCCAGCTACAATTGAGGATCAATGACCAGGAAGCATCCTCCCAGATATTATGCACAAACTGACACCCCAAGAGCAAGTGAAAAACCGATTCCAACGAATCCTAGCATAAAATATACCATCCTGGACCATGAAATTGTCACTTATGTAAGTTATCCCAGGTCGGGATCTTATTCTCTAAAATTGACCAAAACAAAAATATTTTCTTTTTCCAGGCACCTGAACTTCTAGAGTCGCTTCCACCACCAAACCACATCCCTATTATGTGACTCGATATTAAGGTGAACATACCTAGGTTTTTGCGTATATCTTCCAGATGGATGAAAGTCTCAAATCAACTCGTCCTCTCGAGCCCACAAACAAACATGAGACAACTCTAGTGCATGAGTATAGCTTTCCCAATGGACACTCTACTCAACATTGAGTCCCAACATATCCCCTAACATCCAACCTTGTTTCCAAACATTGGTATTCACTCAGTCATCCACTTGATGGAGAAAAAGGAGGTCTCGATCTGTTAACATCTCTCGCACCTCTTCATGAAGAAAAAAATACCTACCACATCCAACCCATGGATCCATCCCCAAGTGCACCTGCCTACCGTTACCTATCCTCCAAATGAGCCCATTTCCCACTAGCGTATAGGCTTGCACCACCGCTTTCCAAATTATAGAGATCCCATTTCGACTCTTGTCAGGGTTCCGAATGCATTCCAAAATGGAAAAAGGCGCAATATACTTTTGTGTCAACACTTGCATCCATAAATTGTGTGTATGAATGAGGCACCATGAAACCTTTTCATTCAAGGTTGTTAAGAATAGGAATATATTTTTGAGTCCCTAGCCCCCCAATGCTTTTGGAACTCCAATCCTTTCCCAACGAACCCAGGCCATCACATTATAATCCTTGTTTTCCCGCCAGAGGAACGCAAAACAAAGTTTCTGAATTTTTTCCAATATACCTTTTGGGATCCAGGAAAGAGACAACCAGTAAACATGAATCACTTCTAATACTAATTTTATAAGCATCAGACTCCCAACGCGATACAACCACCTATGACTCCAAACCTGTAAATGTTAGTCCAACTTTGCAAGAAGCCATAACCAATATCCTTTCCTATATTCATTAGGCTTTAATTGAAATCCAAGATACTTCAAACAAGCATCTAACTCCATCAGCTGAAAGGGGAATTTAGACACAATGTATCAACATCCCCCTCCTCAATATTGAAAGATGAGATTTTTTTATTTGTGTGCATTAACCTGTATACCGGATGCTCTTTGAAGAAGAGCCAGCCCCTCACAAATCTTATCCATTTCTCTCCTAGAACCATCACAAAAAATGAGTATGTCATCGACAAAGAGTAGGTGTGTAATATACAGTACTTGGGAAATGGGGATGCCTTTGAAATTCCTCAATCGTTTGTCCTCAAGGAGGAAGCAGCTTAATCCTTCAGCTACCAATGGGAAGAGGAGGGGCGACAGGGGACAAACCTATCTCAATCCCCACTATGAGTGAAAAAATGGGTTTGTTGCTCCATTGATCAAGACAATGAAGGAAACTGAAGAAATGCACGACATAGTCCATATGATGAAGACGATGCCAAACCCCAAATGTGTCAAAATAATTCTTATATATAACCAGTTGACTCTGTCATAATCCTTTGACAGGTCAATTTTCACCACCACTTCCCTGAGCTTATTTGTTTTGAGACTGTGTAGCCTTTCCTGAGCCACCCCTATGGCTTCATGATTTTTCCTTCCATCAAGAAACCCAAACTGCTCACTTGAGATAGTCCTGTACAAGATTCCTTTAATCCTCCTAGCAATAACCTTGGAGATGATTTTATACAAACAATTACAGAGGGATATGGGCCAAAATCATCAAAATAAGCAAGATTGTCTGACTTGTGGATGAGAGATAATAAGGTCACATTGATCGGACCATGAACATACCATGTTTCCTTTGTCTCTTCAATCACCCTCAAAATATCTACACCTATCAAATCTTGAAACCCTAGATAGAATTCGATTGGGCATCCATTAGGACTTGGGATATTATCTCTCTAAAAATAATGTAATATTGCCGATAGTTCTTTAGTAGTCACAAAAACCATCAACATTCTATTATCATACTCCTCCACAAACCAAGGAAAAAATAGAGCAATTCGAACAATATCCGCAATAGATGTACCTCCCTAAACCTTGAATAGCACCTGGAAATGCTCCACTCCCATCCTAGATAAAACTTCAAAATACATTACATGTTCTCCCCTACCACTGTTTAATTCCCAAATGGTATTTGACAATTTCCTGCCCTTGGAACAAGCCTGAAAGTATTTAGTGTTTTCATCTCCACAACTTAACCTTAAAGTCCTACTCTTCAATCTCCAGGTTGCTTCCTTTTCCTCAAGTAGCACCCAACACCTCTTATCCAGTCTGATTACCTCCTCTTTAGATCTTGGTGAAAGAAACCCATTCCCATCTCCTTCTTTCATCCTCTGTAACAACCGATCACAGTCCCTTAACTCCTTCTCCTCCCTCTCCTTTTTTGCATGTTCCCATGTAATAGTTGCTTGCTTCACTCTCTTAAGATTCTCCACAAAGTGGAATCCTGCATATCCAGGACTATTATGACCATAAGGGATCCATAAATTATGAACAAGGTATTGAAAAGATTGTTCCTTTAGCCATTTCGAATTAAATTTGAAAGGACTAGGAGGTTTTATCCCTTTTCCACGAAGTTCCAATAAAATTGGACTATGATTGGAATCACCCCCACTTGCAACCCATTTCCCGATGGGATCCAGTGAATCTACCAAGCCTTCAACCACCATGAACCTATCTATCCTCTTAGCCACCCAATCATCCCCAGTACGCAGAATTCTCCAAGTAGGATTAAGCTTAATTAGTTCTATATCCAACAACCCTTTCTAAGACAAAGCATGTATGAAGAAATTTGATAACCTGTTGGGTATAGCCCTTGGCCACCACACCTCATCCTCTCCCAATGAGAAATTTAAATCACCACCCAGGATGACCTCCTGATCAGAAATAACTGATCGATTTAGCAAATCCCCCCAATGTTGAACCCTATTAAGATATGGCCCATAAATATTAATAACAGTAACACTCATAAATTAAGGCATTGTTTTGAAAATGGAATTCCTCATAAATTAATTCATTATTTTATTAACATATGTATTCATATATATACCTATTGGTTCACACCCGTATAATCTCATCATTGTGCCATTTGGTAAAGCTCCCCTCTACATCCTTGACTATTCCCCCCTTCTCACTTAAAATAGGCATCATCATTCTTGTTTTTTACCTCAAGATGTGTTAATACCTATGTGTTATATTGGTTCACACCCATATTATCTCATTATATGTATTCATATATATACCTATTGGTTCAAACAAATTCAAAACATAAAACATATTACTAGAAAGTTCACTTATTAAAATTATATAAAGACCCATTCCTTGTAGGCTTAAATATGTTCATGTCTTTGTAAGTAGCACCTATTTATACAAAAGACTCATCAAATCTCTAAATTTGAAGCACAAGTTACTTTAACTCGGTGCATTGTTTAGACTTCAAAGTAGAAAACATAGTGGGTTTTGTGAGAGCAATACTAGTTGAACATATATTCTCTATGTATTGTTTGTGAGAATTGAACCCACGTGCTTTCAATTCCTTTGGTGTGATTCTCATCCTTTTAACCATCGCATAATCATTCATCTTTTTTGTCTTCTGTAAAAGTTACAGCACTATTAATAGATATTGAAATTAATATTGTTATAATGAAAACATGGGTGTAGCGTATAGAAATTGCCTCTCCTAATTTTTCTTCAAGTGGAGGTGAATGTTGTATTGGTTGAAGATAATGTGAGTTATGGTGTATTTCGAAAAAAGGTGTTGCATTTCCAGCTTCATGTCCACCATCATTTGTGTGCAAAGGGTATTTGGGAGATGTATATGTTTTATTCTAAACATAACATTATAAGAAGATATAAGTATGCAACTCAAACAGAATGAAGACAAAAGCACCCCAAAAATTACATTTCAATGAGCATGTACCTAATATTTTGATGACTAATATTATGTAGTTAGAGATGACATAAAGAGAAGACTTACTTCTCTTGAACTTCCTCGAAATTGAGGGGAACGTCGTAATGGTTGGGTTGACTGCTCATGAACTATTGCATGTTTCAAACTTTGTGGAGATGTATTATCTTTCTACCTTTTATCTTGTTCTAGGGATTGAAACATTTGCAATGATTCAAAAGATAACAATTGCACAATATATATATAGAACATGTAAAATGTAACTACATATAATTTTAAAATTTGAATATTTATTGATTGACATGTCATCCTAGTATATACAATAAATTAAATCAAAATTTTGTTCTATAGTAGGTTGCAATGAAAAGTAGCTTACTTCCCCCAAAACTCCATGAATCTCAGGTGAATGCAATGGTTGAGAACATGAATTTTGTTGGATTTCTGAATTACACAACGTACGTTCACCAACCAAGCTATGTGGAGATATCTATGAGAATATTTATATGAATAACAAAGTAAAATCAATATATATTTTATAGTTAAAATAAACAACATATAGTATTAAAATTCTTGAAAATAACTCTGTTATAAAAAGTTGAGAATAAAGTACTCAATTGTGTAATTGTTGTTAATAGTCTTTTGTCCAAAGCTTACTATAGGACTATATGCATCTAGTACCTCATTCCCTACATCCTCATAAATATTTGTCCCTTCCTGCCTTTTTAGTGAAATATCAATGTCTGTCATAGTATCCTTACGTCTACGAGGTAAACTTTCCTCCCATTTGTGCATTTTTTCTTCAAATTTTTGTTTTGAAGCATCACTTAAATCATCAATTGTAGCAACAGACTGCACAAAGGAATTATTGGATTTATTCAATATACATTTATGTAACCAAAATTTAGACATTTAAAAATAAATATGTTAACAAATACTCATTGCTAAAAGAATTTATTCATTGACAAATCTTATATGGGCCTGGAGACGTACACGATGTGGCCTTGCATCAACATCATATTGTATCTTACTATTTTCTATTTTTATTGTGCATGGTGATTTTGGAGGGCGTTTTCCATTTTTATCTATTTGACGTCCTCTTGGACGTGGAGGAATTGGAGGGAGACGATGCATCTTATCACAATGGCCATTTAATCCACTTAGTTTTGAACTAGTTAATACCCCAAAACAATCACCAACAAGAAAATAAAATACTTCTTTCGAACCTATAGTAATAACATCCTACTCTTGGTTATATTCCTCCATTTTATAAATTACCTATAAGTGAATATATAGCATAATAATGTTACAAATCAAATCAATTTATTAGAACAAATAAATAGTCAAAGAAATACTTGATTGGTATAATATGTACATCAACTTTAATGAACCAACAAGGTCTATTTAAATAGACATTAATGAACAAATAGAAAAATGTCACATACAAAATATAAATATAAATTAAAACAAACTACATTAATTATTGTAAAACTATGATAATATATGTTACGCTAGGTCACAAAGCATGTATAAAACCGGGATTTGATATGAAGAATAAGAAATTTAAGTAAATTAATTTATAACATATAACTTATATTTCTTTATCTTATACTTGCAAAGTTTGCATGCTTTGGGAAAAGGGGTTGATAGAGATTAACACATCTTGAGGTAAAAAAACAAGAATGATGGTGCCTATTTTAAGTGAGGAGGGGGGAATAGTCAAGGATGTAGAGGGGAGCTTTACCAAATAGCACAATGATGAGATTATATGGGTGTGAACCAATAGGTATATAAATGAATACATATGTTAATAAAATAATGAATTAATTTATGAGGAATTCCATTTTCAAAACAGTGCCTTAATTTATGAGTGTCATTGTTATTAATATTTATGGGCCATATCTTAATAGGGTTCAATATTGGGGGGATTTACTAAATCGATCAGTTATTTCTGATCAGGAGGTCATCTTGGGTGGTGATTTAAATTTATCATTGGGAGTGGTTGAGGTGTGGGGTCCAAGGGCTATACCCGACAGGTTATCAAATTTTTCCATACATGCTTTGTCTTAGAAATGGTTGTTGGATATAGAACTAGTTAAGCTTAATCCTACTTGGAGAAATCGTCATATTGGGGATGATTGGGTGGCTAAGAGGCTATATAGGTTCATGGTGGTTGAAGGCTTGGTAGATTCACTAGACCCCATCAGGAAATGGGTTGC
>ML846928.1:0-25258 GCA_009831015.1 Picea engelmannii
CACTGCTTCTTTTCCATATACCAATATGAATGACGTGTGTCCTATCAAATTATTTCATGTGGTCCTATAATCCCATAATACTGATGGTATTTTTAGGTCCCAATCATCCCTATTGACATTACAGATCTTTGTCAATGCATTTTCAAGGATTTGTTAAAGGATTCTACTGTCCCAATCACTTGTGGATGATATGGTGTACTCTTTTGATGATGGACTTCAAATTCCTCAGTCATCACCTTAATCGTGGTGTTAATAAAGTGAGTTCCTTGGTCACTCATCAAAATCCTTAGGCAACCAAATGTAGTGATCACTTGCTCAAATAGAAAGTGTGTTGTTGTTTCTGCATTGCAATCTTTGACTGGTGTTTCTTCCTCCCATCTTGTCAGGTATTATGTTACAGTGATAATGTACCTTGACCATGTCCTCTTTGTTGGTGGGTTAATTGGTCCCACAAAATCTATCGCCCATTTTTCGAATACCTGCAATGTTACCTGTGGTCGTAGGGGCATCTCGTCCCTTCTATTTGGTTTACCAACTCTTTGACATATCGCATCTTTGAAAATATTATTTTGAATCTTTGTGAATGGTTGGACACCATAGTCCTATGTGCAATACCTTCTACGCGATATCTTTTCTTGCGTAATGTCCTCCTGCTATTCCCTCACGGGCTTCTGCTAAAATCCTTGGTATTTCATGTTCCAACACATATCTTTGCAAGGTGCTATCTGTGCCCATTTTGTATAAGTGTCCTGCAATTAGCCGATAATCTACAACCCAGAATACCAGGTTTTTCTTTTGTGCGGTGTTGTATTCTTGTGGCGCAGTCCCTGTACTTAAGTACTAGATGATGTCTGCGAATTATTCATCGATGATATGGACTAAAAATAATTGTGCGTTTGGAAAGCTTTCCTCTAAATTTGTAGGTTCCTCTCCATTCATGACCCTTGATAGGTGGTCAGGTCTTGCATTCAGCTTCCCTAGCTTGACTATTACTTCAAAATCAAATTCTTGAAACAATAGTAGCCATCGACAGTTTCTCCCCCCCCCAACACTGGCTTATTGACTAGGTACTTAAGGGATACATGATCTTTGAACATATTAAAATGTTTTCCCAGTAAGTAATGCCTGAAATTATGTAGTGCATAGACCATAGCTAGGCCTTCCCTCTCTGTAGTGTAGTAGTTCTTCTTTGATTCTGACAGTTTTCTGCTAGCAAATGCTATAGGATGATCCAATTCTCTTGCTCCTGGATGTGCCAAAATAGCTCCAAGTGCTATGGCCGATGCATCTACATGTACATGGAATGTCTTCTCCCAGTCTGGGAATACTAGTATTGGCGCGGTGACCATTTTTTCTTTCAGTGTATCCAAACCATGTTGAAAATCCTCATTCCATTGAAACTTTGTATCTTTCCTTAACAATTTCTCCATTGGCACAGTGATCTGCACATACCCTTTGATAAATTTTCTATAGTACCCTGTGTGTCCCAGTGTCGCTCTTAGTTGACAGATTGTTTTTGGTGGTGGTAGGTTAACGATTACTGCAATAATTGAAATATCTACTAGTAAACCTTGCTTGCATACTATATGGACCAATAGTATCCCAAATGATGTTCCAAAGATGCGCTTCTTGATGTTTAATGATATATGGCACTGACTGCATATTTCTAACATCATCCGCAAGAACTCTACATGGTATCTCAACAAGATATAGACTGTCCAATAATCCAAGTATACTTCTAGAAATTGGTGGATAAATTCTTTAAATGCAACTATGACTACTCTAGAAAATATTTTTGTTACATTCTTCAATCCGAACGACATGACCGTGTACTGGTAGGATCCCCATTCTGTAGAAAACATTGTCTTGTATGTCTTCCAGCGCTATCTTGATCTGATGGTATCCTAAAAATCTGTCGGTGAATGAATAAACTTCTTGTCCTCCTACGTTCTCCAATACTTCATCCGTGAAGGGTGTAGGGAATAGGTCATGTAGGCATGCATCATTCAACTTCCTCAAGTTGATGCATATTCTTATCCCACCTTTTTTTTTCTCCTGAACTACCATGGGGCTTATCCATTCTGATTCTTCCATAGGTTCTGTGATGTCAGTTTCGAGCATCCTATCGATATCATCTTTGACTTTTTTCTTATAGATCGGATTTATTCTGTATGGTCGTTGTCTGATTGGTCTTGCATAAGCTCTGAGTGGTATCTTCATTTCACCTAGCTCTCCTGCTATGTCCTTCATTTCTGTAAATGTTGTGGGGAACAGGTCGCTGTACTCATGCATTAACTCTGTTATGATTTCTACTATTTGCTCATCCTACTAGTCTCCAATGCTAGCCATTTTGGGATTCTCAACTGTCCCAATGTTGACTTTCGTCACCTTGATTGACGCAACAATTAATTCTGATTCTAGAGGTGTACCTTCCACTTCTCTTTCACCTTCTTCTTCCTCGATCTGAATATCACATGGTTTGTCTTCCTCTGGTACTTCTTCCTGCACATGGTAGCATGACAACAATTCTTTCACTATCTGTCTGTTCTGTTGTTGTTCCTATGTTATGAGTTTGACTTTTGATTCCTGAATGAATATCACCCCTCTTATTTAATTAAATACTGCATCTATGTTGGGGTTCTCATGTTCAAATGAGAAAGTTATTGTAAATTTTTGTTGTAATACTATCCATCTTGTAGTTCCTCTGCACAGTTCTTGGTCTATATACCAGTTTGCTAGTATGCATTCTAATGTGTGTATGAAATGATGAGGCCATTCCTATGGAGATGTCATTTTCCATAGCGCTATGCACTTCTCCAAGTGTTCCGCTGGTACCCCTTGTCCATCGTACTTCTACTACTGTTTTCTTCTCTATTCTGCACCAAACCTTATGTGCAGTAGCTACTTACATTGGTACCAATCCTTGATTGTTTCCTTGTGTGCACCCCACCATATTGTAGGTGTGGCTTTGAGTGCTATATTGAGTGCTAAGAGTCTCTGATTTTATAACACTTTATCCTCATACCATGTCAAGAATTCTTCTAGATCATTTACCCCATGGAAACTGGGTGGTTCCCTTATCTCCGTAACTACCCATCTTACTACGTGGTCTATTCTTGCACATCTCCTTATGGAAACTTCGTGTAGCCTCTGTTGCCAATTCTTTAAACCTGTATCTGAGTCTGACGCACATGAAGTAATGCTTCACCAAATGTGTATCCCATCTGCAATTGGGTTCACGTAATCCTCATCTCACGTAGTTGTCCTGCACAACTGGGTGATTTCCTCCAAGTCCAAGAAAGTAGGCTCTACAAACCTTTCCCCTTCTGATGGGTCTAATGGCGCAATGACCTTGTATTATCCTGACTCAAATGTCATTTTTTGTGTCTTTAAATTGATTATGTCCTGGTTATCAAACAACCAATCCAAGTCGAGCAATGTTAGATATGGTGTTGTGTCATCCACTATTTCAATCATTTCAAAGTTTTCTTTAGTGCACACTCCATCCACGTCTACTGTCACTCCTTTCAATATCCTAATTGGTAGAACTATGTGTTGGTTTGCTAGTTTCAACTGAACGGGTGAATATCCTAATGTGGTCTCTCCCATACATTGCCATGTATTCTTGGGTAATACATTAACTTCGGATCCTAGATACAGTATGATATCTCCCATTTTAAAATCTATGATGTTGGCATTCAGCCTGAAATCCCTACTTGTTCTTCTCCTTGTATGTAGGTGATTGACTATTTTTTGTTCTAGTTTTCCTTCTGTCTCTATGCTACATCTTTCTAACATACTTTTTAATATTTTGATAGAGGATGGATCATTCAGTATTTTTACACATGATTGTAAAAATCCTTTGATTGTACTTACTTGTCCCAGGGGCTGCATTTCTTTGGTATGATCCAATGATGGAGGAATATCGTACTCTGGCACTCCATTTCTATGCTGTGTGGTTGAGGTCAACGCGGTGTCTGATTTAAAAAATTCTTGTCTAGATTGCTTAAATGTTTCCTTCTTGTTCTATGCGTTGAACTGTTTCCTTGGTTCGGCATTCTTCTTCACCCACTGATGTTGTACTAGATCTTTTCAGACTGCATCGTTTCCTATTTTATCTTATGCACGTGTAACTATGTTGATGTTTCTTTTGTCATCCCTTGCTTCTGCTAAAATCCATTGAACATTTTGGTTGTTCTGATTCCTCTTTTTCTAGATCTTCCCTAGTAGCATAGGACATTCCTCCGTGTCATGATCAGATGTGTGACAATACATACAAGTCGCTGGTGGAAGTGGACATTCTCTTGCATAGTGTCTTGGTTGTTGACAATTGTGACATACCACTGGTCCTCTACCTCTTCCAAAGCCTCCTCTTGCTCATCCTCCACCTCTATAGCCAGCTTGATCCTCTCACGACACATTATGCTGAGGTGTCTAATTGTACTACGTGGTATTGTACTATGGATGCACTGTGTTGTAGTGTGGCTACGCAATATTATATGGTTGCTGCATAGTATTATACTGCTTTTGCGCAGTGTTGTATGGGGATGGTACTTGGTTAAACTGAGGTGCATCTTGCTTGATCATCATTTCTGCCTGCACCCTATATGCATCTAATGTTCTCTCTCTCATCAAGTCCATAGTTCTACAGTCTTTTTCATCATGGCCCATTGACTTGCAAAACTTGCAATATGAACTCTTTGGGACTGTCTGGTACTTCTGCATCATTGGGTAGTGATATGGGTTGTGGCCTTGTTTCTTATATATTTCACACCATAGTCCTCCTATTGGTAATGGATTTGGAATTCCTTCTACCATGTATTGCACGAATGTTGGACATTCGTTCTTGTGGTGTGCTTCCATCCTGCATGTGGTACACAAAACGAATTCTCATTTGTGCTTAATTTTTTTTTGGTTTAGCTGGAACATTAAGTTCTTCAAATCCTCCTTTAGCTCTTCAATGGATGGATCCATCTTCTGATATTGGATTTCTTCCAATTGCAGGGCATGTGTTTGAAATTTCTGTTATAGTAGTGGATATTTTAAGTGTGGTAATAATGAATTGACGAACATGTGCCTATGTTTCATATCTGTCATGAGGTATTTCAACTTTCCTTTCAGTCGCTTGAATCTCTGGTCAATATCCCATATGGATTCTCCTGGTTTCTATCTAATTTCTATCATCTCATTCATGTACTGGTCCTCTGAACTTGGCTTCTGAAACTCATTTATCAACAATTTATTGATGTCCGCAATTGTTCTGGTTGTCCTTGGTGGATTGTTTGTGGATAAAATCATATAGAAATCTAGTGCATGATCCCTTAGTGTAATCTCTAGCTGTGCAAGTTTAGTGTCCTCGTTCATGATCTGTTTTTCTTCCTATATCTTCTCACATATAAACATGTGCTTTTCCGGGTCCTCTGACGCTTCTCCTTTGAATTCGGGTAACCTAATGGTGGGATCGTGTCCTGCCATCCTGAATGCTGAAATACTACCTTTGCAAAGTGTATATACTTGACTAATTCTTATTGAACTCATTCCCCTAGTTTTTTTTC
Organism: Picea engelmannii; assembly: GCA_009831015.1. Lineage (NCBI taxonomy): Eukaryota > Viridiplantae > Streptophyta > Pinopsida > Pinales > Pinaceae > Picea > Picea engelmannii. The sequence continues at coordinate 5,556 of ML846928.1, forward strand.
CCTGTGTATATGTACTTCCTTCTATATTCCTTCTCCCAAAATTCGGTTGTCTAAACGATGCTGTGATTTTTGGTGTGTTAGTCACACATGTGTTTATGCATTCCACACTGACATTAATATGGATAGGATTTCTTCCTTTGGTACCCGCTTTTGTACCTCTCATCTTCCTCTCATATCTTGCATACATGATTTCCTCAATCCGCTCCATAGCCCGAAGATCCTCTACCTCCTCTTCATCACTTGCCAAGCCTTCCCTTGCATCTATGGCTCTCTTCTTGGTGTTCACCTTGTATTGGTAGGGTACTCCACTACGTGTCTTTCCACCTATCACCATGATCCACTTGATATGGTCATCGTCCATCCTGATTGGGTCCAAGGCTTCCTCTTTCTTTCCTTTATCCACTTCTCCTTCCATTTTTCCTTTTCTTGTCAGTGCTTCCCCCTTTCCTCCATGCACACACAAAAGTTTAGCCGTGTGATTCCATTGTCATTACACCTTTGTTATAGAGAAATATATTAATAGAAGTATACAATGATCAAATATACCTTCCTCAAGGCTCCCATAGAAACTATTTCTCCACTGCATTGTATGACTTCACGGTATCTATTGCAAATTCTGTTATAAATCCTGCTACAATATTGTCGAGCCAAATATCTACTATGCGGGTGAATTTTTTATTCACCCACTGTAATTGCTCTTTGAATTGGGGTCCACTCTAACTGTTGGATCTGATTCATTGTTTGGTTATCCTTCAACCTCAATATCCACTCCTACAATAAGTGTGGAAAATTACAAAAAAGTACTTCATGCAGATCAGTACACACATACTTCTCAAGGTATTTGTGCGGTGTTACTCTAGGGTTTCTGTTATCTTTCTACGCAAACTCTAGCTCCTTTGTCTTCAACCATCTTTCGATATCTGCTTTTGTAGGATTCCATGGTCTCAACATCCCCTTCTAGTGGCGCATTCTCACCTTCTTGTCGTCTGATTTGGTATTCTTTTGAACCTCCTTCCACAGATCTTACCCTCTTTTAACATATCTTTAACAGATCACATCCACTCAATCCTATACTGTTCCAATTGGAAACAAAACCATTTTTTGGTTTAATTTCTTTGAGTTATACCTTTAAGATGATTGGCCCAAGTTCAAGTCTACTAGGGTTCCAACAAATCCTCTAAAACTATCGTCTCTCCTGGTAAACCAGAAGGCAACATAGTACATAGGGTGCACTATGCAGTCTCAACCAAGATAGTTTTAATGGGTGACTGCAATACTCAAGTCTTTGTAGTCTAGGACTGAATGAAGATCTATGAAGTATGGGACGAGAGTTCTATTTAACTTATTAGAGAAATATACTGCCATTCCTGATTATATATGCAATGTAATCAAACTCATTAGCTCATTCTTTCATCATACTAACATCTACTCATAAATGGTAAAAGAGACACAAACATTCAATCACATAACATAGGTTTTACCATGGTTCACCCCCCTGGGCTATGTTCACAAAGATTTGGCTCTCAATCTATTCTATTATGGAAGTTCCAAAACTACAGTGTCACGCGCTTTACAAATCATCCTCATTCAGGTCGAGATATATTATGAGGTGGACTAGATCACACTAGGCTCCTCAGCCTGTGATCTAACCCTCAAGCTCTACCCTCCTAACGCTTCTACATCTCAAAAACTTACAAAATTAGGTCGTATGACAGAGTATTATAGGAATCCTTCCTCAAAAACCCCTCCTCTCATGTCCTAAGCATTCTTCATTATAGGAAACTACTCTCTTTTTCCTAGACCTACTAGGTATATATATATATATACGTTTCTGGATCATCAACCATTACAATGTATTACAAAAACCCTAACCCTAATATCGTTAGGTCTTCCATGCATGCGCGCGTGCTTCTCTTCCTTCCCGATGTCGCTTTCCTCATGCATGCCTTTCTTCCCAAAATAGCCTTTCCTTCATATTTTTCCTACTTCCAACATATATCAATTCCACTCCTTTAAATGAACTGCCTATGTACAATAATTATGCCAAATCATTACCAATTACACATGCAACATATTCATGAAAAAAACATAACAGAGATGTATAATTTCAACATCAATTATCATCACAGAGAAATACATGTTGGATCATGTCGTCATTGATGCCAATGGTTTGATTGATTAATTTCAAAGGATTGATGTCAAGTAATTGATTGATTGTTTTGAATGGATAGATGTCAAGTGGAATCATAGTCATATGATATCATGCATAGATGAATATGGATCAATGAGTTTTCATTGATATGATGCATTGTTGGATTGATGTAAAGATGAATCATTATTGTCTTATCATGGTTGATAAGGTGCACAAATGGATGAACTCCAAAGTGGTCCCCTTATGGTGAAATCCCTCACGGGAAGACACTTTGCGGCTGAATTATCCTTGAAGTATGGTTGGAGAATCCATGCTTATATGTGGAATAATGAGATGAATATCAACGAAGTTGTTTGCGAAACTATCCTAGATGGATAGTGATTGTCATGCCATTTCCGGTGGTATTTGGAATGTCACATAAATCCTCATGGTTTGAGAGTTATGGCCCTACAAAGATGAAGGACCCTCATATGTTGGCTTGAAGCCCCAAAAGGTCAAAGAAGTCAAAGATCTTGCAAAGAAGAAGTTATTATTTTAATAATAAAGTGAAGTGACAAAATCAAGAAGGATTATTTAAATATTAAAGTGAGGTGACAAAATCGAGGAGGAATATTTAAATGATAAAGTAATGGAGAAATTTCTATTTATGGAAAGTGGTTAATCCTAAAATGAGGTAAATAGGTTAAGTAACCTAGAAATGGGTTAAGTGACCTAGAAGTGGGTTAAGTGACCTAGAAGATGAAGAGTATAAATAAGAGGCTAGGTTCTCTTGTGAAATGTGCCTTTGGTGTAACTTTTGTGAGTATCTCTTGAGTATCTCTTGAGCATGATTGAAGATCTATTCTGAGAGAGAGAGGGTATGGAGGATATCATGAATGCATCAAAGTTTCGGCATGTATGAGATCATGACGACAGAAGTCTTGGAGGTTCAAAAGCCCTAGTTTCAAAGGTGTACATGGGCTACAGTGAGCTAGGGCACACACATACGTGGACTGTATGAAGACAAGGGGTGTATAGTGGATGAAGTCATGGAGATTGGTGGTTGAGCTAAGGATAGGCTCTTGAAGACTGAAGCAATTTCTAGATCTGCATTCTATGGGCTCAGATATTCCATATAAATTCTGGTATGGTTATATTATTGTCTTGATGGATACTATTTCTTGTTGTGTGGTGAATTCTTAAGGCATTCTTGGTATGGTTGTTATGATGTGATTTTTGTTGGTTGATGGAGTGAGAAACACTCTTATGATTCAGTGATGATATGACTGCAATAGTATACTAGTTGCTTATACATGATTGAGTATCATTCATATTGTATGGTTGAGAAGCATGAATAAGTTATTGGAGAGCTGGGATGTGTTGTGACTGGCTGTGGGTCAGTTTGGTCAGTAAAATATAGAAGAGAATATGATTGCAGGTTGCAGAGAACCTGAGTTGATTTTGAAGAGGAAACCATAGGTAACTTAGAAGGAATACACAGGCTGTAATATAGACTGACCATGTACATACGTAGGCTATAGTGAGCTAGAGCACGTACACACATGGGTTGCACTACTAATTGGTCACGTACTTGTGACATATTGATATATGTGGAGGATTGTTTCCTCAACTCAGTTGGTGTTGAGGATGTAAGATGAGTCTTGCATATAGAGCTGGTTCTCTTGTAGAGTTGTACTCTATTCAGTTGTTGCTGATAAACCCCAAGGATTGAAGTTCGTAATAAAAAGAAAATTGTATATACATCTTGTGTTATTTTTGTTCCTTGTGGTGATGATTTGTTGATGATATATTTCTGATATTTTTTGATGATATGTGTTCACATTTAACTGGTTATAAAAGACAACAATGGTTAATTAGTTAATGGTTATTGCTAACTAATTATTTTTGTGTAAGAGGGAAGTTTTGGGAAAAATGCCCCTACACTGTTCACCCCCCCCTCTTAGTGTAGTTGATGTGTCCAACAATTGGTATCAGAGCCGACCTTCACTATAAGACTTAACAAGCTTGGAGGAGATCCATGGACACACAAATGGATGTTGAAGTTCCAATCCTTGATGAGGAAAACTATTCTACTTGGAGAATATAGATGAGAGTACATTTGAAGGAAATGGGAGAAAATATTTGGAAGGCATCCATTGGTGGATCAATTTTTTTGAAGAGCAAGCCAAAGTTTGCAGCTCAAAGGGAAGGAAAGAATAATGATTCATTATCTCTCAAGACCATTCTTAGTGGACTCTCAAGCCCTATCAAAGAGAGCATGGGACAATGCACTTCCGCCAAGGATCTATGGCTAAATATAGAGGAGACATACCAAAGCAAGAATAAATACATTGAATAAAACTCCATCAAGACACATGAAGGTAAAGAATCTCCAAAAACTCTTGGCTGCATTATTTCTAAAAGTAATGATGCTGGCAAAAAGGAAGATCTTGAAGACATTTCAAATGAAGGCAAAGATTCATGTGATGATGTTGACAAAAGGGAAGATCTTGAAGACATTTCAAATGAAGTCAAAGAATCATGTGATGATGTTGACAAAAGGGAACATCTTGAAGAGATTTCAAATGAAGGTAAATAATATAAACAAACCCTTGATTGCAATAATTCAAAATGTGATGATGTTTAATTTTTCTCTACGAGTGAAGAAGAAAATCTAGAAGTAGTTTGGATAAAATCAATTGATTGTTATCCCATGGAAGAAGTAGAAGAAAAAATATTGGATCTTAAATAGAAAGTTGAAAGATGTCTATATGAATATAGCAATGAACACTATTATATAGAGTATAGATATCTTTCGGATAACACTAAAAAGTTTCTCAAGAAGAGTCAAAGGCACATCTTGAAGTTAAAAGAAATGCTCAAAGAACTAGAATAAAGTAGTAAGACTCAATTAGAAGAAAAGGAAGAAGAGATCACAAGACTAAAGAATGAAAAATAAGATAAGAAAGTAGATGATGAGATTAACAAAGTTTTTGAAACTATTGTCCATCTCAAGACCCAAATTGAAGAATCCAAAAGGGTAGAGGAACTATTGAGGAATCAAATAAATGAAAAGGAAGAGTCACGTCATGCGTTAGAAGCTAAAGTTGTTGATCTTAGAAAGAAAGTAGAGAAGTCAAACAAATTCTTGAATAGCTCACAAATATTGAATGAGATATTAGAAAGTCAAAGATCACCAAATGATAAATTAGGTCTTGGATACAAGAGAGAAACTACACATGTTGAAGCAAGCACCTCAAATAAGCATGAGGTAAGTCCCTTACTCTCAAAGGATGAAGACAATTTTGCAAGTCAACCATCTACACAAGGAAAGGAAAAATTCAAAAGAATAAAGCAAGGAAGACATCAAGAAGCTACCTTTACACCTCAAAGAAAATGGACACCAAAGCAAAGGTATGAAAGTGTTTTTCATGGTCAATGTTATTCATGTAATGAATATGGTCACAAAGCTTTGGAATGTAGATCTTATGAATGAATATATAATAGAATATTTTATAACACCACAAGGTGTTGGAGATGTGATCAAGTAGGACACATTGTTGTTCACTGTCACAACATGATATGCTACAACTGTAGTGGATTTGGCCACAAGTTCCAGGAGTGCTAGAACACAAGAATAAATTCCATGATGAGGAATTCAAATAGCATGACTAGAAGAAGGAATGAAGTAAGGAAGGGAGACATCTTTGAAAATATGGAATCTCAGAGCTCAAGTTCTGAGAAATAGGGACACCTTCAGAAGTGGGTGAAGAAGACTGAGCAACCAGAGTAGAATGGAAGCCTTAAGGGAGGCTCAATGATGCAGACCTATCATCCCTCAGGTTGAGGATCTACTCACAGGATCATTCTATATGCCCTTGAGCCGGATCGACTCTTTTGATTCCCGCTGGAATCTGCAAAATTATAGATCCACAGGTCCTTTTCGGCATCTAGAAATCTCGCAAGTTAGCGCGTTGAGACTCCGATTATTCCTCCTCCAATTCCGTGATATCTAAAATCATGAAATGGATATAGCTCTTACTTTGTCAGCACCTTCCTTGCGCGACCGCCAGCTAGGCTTATCGTTGGCTCCTCTTGCCTCTCGCGACTTCGCGAGTTCAAAGGTCGAACCTTCGTGCTCTCACTTCACGAATTCCTGATATACGAAAGTCAACAGAGTGTTGACCCCTTCCACTAGGTGACATGTGTCCACCTGTCAAATCGCACGACCCCACCTTGAGATTCCACCACATGTCCACACTCGTGCCTCGACTCTTGGCACTTCGTGACCTTTGCAATTGAAAGTAACTCCCTTCGACCTCCAAACCCCCGAGACACGAAATGCGATGGGGTTCCTGATCCAACTGTCCTCCTGTGACCTGGATCCGATGACTATCCACTCTCTTCACGATTTTGCCTCTTGCAACTTGGAATGCTCTATCTTTGGGCTCTCACCCTACGAACCTCCAAGACGCGAGATCTCTTGATCTTTGCCACCTGTCCTCCTCTTAATGGATGGATGCGATTATCTCACGATTTTTCTACTCATGACTTCGGGACTTTCAGGATGAAAGTCTCGACCTCTTATCCTCCGATATGCCGAAACGATGAAATTTCGACACGTTGTCTACGCGGGTCCCACACAGAACTTCCCGCCTATTTTTGGAGTTTCATACCTCGCAACTTCACAAGTCCTGATGTTGAACTTCTGACTCTCCATCTCACGAAACCTCGAAATGTTCAACAAAGTATGACTTCCATGTTGGCGAGCACACAACCTATCCACTCTCAGATGGACGGTCCTGATTCTTTTTGCAACTTCACCACTCGTGAAGTTGAAAAAATTCTCTTTCAGACCTCTGATATCTGAGTCCCCGATACGGGTGATCTCATGACATGTGTCCTCCTTCTAGCAAACGGCTCAGATTCCTTTTCTATTCCGGGACTTCACCTTTCGCAATTTCATGAGTCTCACTACAAAGGTTTTGACCCTTCACCTCCCGAAACCCCGAGACGCGAAATATGTGGGTGATCCAACGACCCTGTTGGTCCAGATCCTACATCTCAATTCACCCCTAAGCTTCAACCAAAAAAAACACACCCACCGTAAACCTCCTTGCTCCTCTGCAAGATCTGATGGTTCTCGAAGCCTCGTGATTTCCCCTCATAGAATTTCGACCGTCCAAAGCTCCCTTGATGATTTCTGCGAAATGAACACAGTGTTCTTCCACGAAATTTCTCCTTCCTGCAAAACAATGTCACTGTGCCTTCTTTCGAAGATTCAAGGCACTAACTCTTCTGAGCTTTTCTTCAGCAGCTTCAAAGACTCTATCCTTCCTGAGCTTGATAAAAAATCATCAAGTTCTTTGGGGAAATTTCCTGTGCGCACTCCTTGCGACACTTCTTCAATTACACCAAGTATTTGAATCTCTTTGACTCTGCGCACTCCCTGCGACAACAGCCTTTAACAATTTCGCTCAAGTTGCAAACACTGAGACTTCTCTCGGCCTGTGCACTCCTTGCATGGATCTTATGCTTAATTTTCACTTCTGCGAGGATGCGAATAACATTATCTCTTCTGAGATTTCAGAGATGAAACTCTGGACTCTTGTCAACACATGCCTTGTGGACAACTTCACTGCACTCCTTGCAGGAAAACTCTCGCTCAGACAGAGAAACAATTGAAACTCATTCCTTACTCTCTTAAAATTCGAATGCTTAACACAAAATCATACATATATGGCATAAAATAAAATGTATATCAGAAAGAGTAACAAGCATGAGCTTAACATTCAATCAGGCATACACATAAAGTATTTGAACACCATGAGTCTGAATCAAGCTTCATATATTAATTTCAGAACTTCTATACATGGTTTTCTTCTACACAGCTCTCTGCTTCAGCTCTCCTATGCTCTCTTGATTGACTATGCTGTTAATGTTACAATGATACAAGTGAGGTTGTCTATATCCATTTCCCCTCCGGCTCCTAAAAGTGTCTAATCTAAGGATTTCAATTCTACCTACTTACATTCATTAACATAAATGACTCTTAGTCCTTCAGACGAGAGCGGGATGCTCAAGGTCTGATTACAGTCTAACAGTACGCCCTTTCTTAATTATTACATTTAATTTTGGTGCATCCAACTCCAAAATATTTTAAACAATTCAACATGTGCCCAAAATGCGTTGGCACCTGCCCCACACTCGCTTGACGTTGGCGATGCTCCTACATCATATTACCTCGCTTGAAAATTTTCATGGGCTTCTGTCCATGAGCTCTTGTATGGTCTGTCCATGCTTCTGGATCTCTGCTTCATTCTCCTAGCTGGTATCTTCAATTGGATGTCCCTTCCACTTGACCAAGTATTCAAAGTATTCCTTTCTTCTGGTCTTCTTGCTAACCCTTTTGTCCAATATTCTTTCCATCTGTGGCTTCTCTACAATTGGCATCTGTTTAGTCCACCGAACCTTTGGTTGTTCATCACTTATTCCTTCTTCCTCAACTTTGTATGGGTACAAATCTGAGACATTGAATATCGGAGAAATTTTTATCCCATCGGGTAATTCAATCTCATAAGCATTTGTCCCAAATTTCTTCAAGACCTTACATGGTCTGATCTTCTTCATCTTCAATTTATTATATGTCCCTTTCGGGAATATTTCCTTTCTCAGATGTGCCAGAATCAAATCACCAACTTCGAACTGAAGTTTCCTCCTGTGTTGATCTTCTCTGTGCTTATACTCTTGGCTCGAGTTCTGCAATCGCTCCTTCACCTGGCTGTGAAGTTCCTTCATTGCTTCTGCGAAATCCTCTACACTAGCACTCCTAGTTGCATTTTTTTCTGAGTCTCTCAATTCAGATACTCCTCTTGGCTGCATCCCATAAAAAATATGGAATGGACTCTGTCCCGTGCTTCTATTTATTGAATCATTTTAAGCAAACTCCACCTGTGGCAAAATATTGTCCCATTGACTGTGGTGTTCTGTCACCAAGCTCCTCAGCAAGTCTCCCAAACTTCTATTCACAACTTCTGTCTGTCCATCCATCTGAGGATGATAAGCTGAACTGAATGACAAGTTTGGTCCCAGCTTTTTCCATAAGGTCCTCCAGAAGTGTCCCATGAACTTGGTGTCTTGAGCTAAAACTATGCTCCTTGGTAAGCCGTGAAGTCGAATGACCTCTTTGAAAAACAGATTCACAATGTGAGTTGTGTCACTGGTTTTCTGACACAGTATGAAGTGTGCCATCTTAGAAAATATGTCTACCACTACAAAGATTGAGTCAAACCCTCTTTGTGTTCTTGGCAGCCCTAATATGAAGTCCATGCTGAATGCATCCCATGGCCTGTTAGGTATGGGTAACGGTTGATAAAATCTTGCATTTTGCCGCTTCCCTTTTGAATGCTGACAAATTCTGCATCTGTCCTCGAACCTTTTGACATTTTCTCTCATTCCTGGCCAAAAATATGATTCATTTAGCTTTTAGAATGTCTTTTCATGAATGAAATGTCCGGCCAATCCTCCACTATGTTTCTACTTCAACAAATTCTCCCTCATGGAGCATTTTGGAATACATAGTTGATTACCCTTAAACAATAATCCTTCCTGGATCATGTATTCTGTCCATTGACTTCTGTCTATGAGAACTGGATTCTCAACTGCTTCATACACCTCTTTAAAATCTAGATCATCTCTATACATGTCCTTGAGATCATCAAAACCCAGTGTTTTGACTCTGAATTCCTGCAACAACAAACATTTCCTGCTCAAAGCATCAACAACTTTGTTAGCAGTTCCAGAAATATGCTTAATTACAAAAGTAAAGTTCTGCATGTATTCAACCCATTTAATATGTCTTTGATCCAACTTCTCCTATTAAGTCACAAATTGCAAAGCATGATTGTCACTGTATAAGACAAACTCCTTGGGGATTAAGTAATGTCTCCATTTCTTCAATGCCTGAATAATAGCATAGAACTCCTTGTCATATGTGGAGTATTTCACTTTCTCTTCATTCACCTTCTCGCTGAAATATGCTATCGGCTTGTCTTCTTGACTCAAGACTGCCCCTATTGGAAATCCACTTGCATCACATTTTACTTGAAATGTCTTTTGGAAATCAAGCAACACCAAAATTGGTTGTTCTGTGATTTTCCTTTTCAGTAAATTAAAGATTTTCTCAACCTCTTTCGTCCAGTGAAAAAACTTGTGTCTCTTCTTCATTGTATCCATCATCGTTGCACTAATTCCACTGAAATTCCTGATGAACTTTCGGTAGAAACTAGCCAATCCATGAAAACTTCAAACCTCAAATATACTCTTCGGTGATGGCCAATTCTTAATTACCTCCACCTTATCTGGATCCATCCTCAACTTATCTGCAGAAATAACAAACCCCAAATAAATGAGCTTTGTCTTAATGAATGAGGATTTCTTCATATTTATCAACAACTTCTCTTGCTGTAGTCTCTTCATCACTGTAGCCAAATTTTTCAGATGCTCTGCCTCTATTTTACTGAAAATCAGTATATCATCCAGATACACAATGACAAATTTTCCGATGAAATCCTTCAAGACTTCATTCATCAACCTCATGAAATTACTTGGCACATTCGTTAAGCCAAATGGCATAACAAGCCATTCATACAACCCTTCATTGGTCTTGAAAGATGTCTTCCATTCATCACCTTCTCTCATACGAATTTGATGATATCCACTTTTCAAATCAATCTTTGAAAAAAATTTGGCCCCACTTAAACAATCCATCAAATCATCCATTCTCGGCAATGGAAATCTATACTTGATGGTTATCTTGTTAATTTCCCTTGAGTCAGTACACATCCTCCAACCTCTGTCTTTCTTCAGACTGAGCACTGTAGGAACAACACATGGACTCAAGCTTTCTCTAATTAACCCCTTGTCCATTAAATCCTGGACTTGTCTTTTGACCTCTTCATTCTCTTTTGGCGTCAATATGTACGTTGCTTTGTTTGGTAAAATAGCTCCAGGTATGAGATCAATATGATGACTCACAATTCTAATTGGTGGCAACGAGCGAGGTAGTTCATCCACTACTATGTCAACAAACTCTTCCAACAGTTTCTGAACCTCTTCTGGTAAATCATCTACCCTTGTATTGGTTAAAACAATTTTAGGCTTCCTGACCACAATGAATTGTGGATCTTCCTTATTCTTGACCTATGTAAGAAGTTCCTTCCCACTCATGAGAAGTACAATGTTGCTTACTTCAGGTTTCACCTCCTTATCTTTGATTGGAAGAAACATGTGGGTTCTCCCATTCTTCTCTAGCGTGTATGTGTTCTTCCTCCCATCATGAATCACATTTCTTTCATATTGCCACGGTCTACCCAATAATAGATGACAAACATCCATAGGAATAACATCACAGAGTATTTCATCTTAATACCCTCCTATTTTAAATTCAACTAGACATTGTTTAGTGACATTTACCTGATGTCCTTTTTGTAGCCACAAAACTCTATATGGGCTTGGATGTTCAATAGTCTCCAGCTCCAGATTTTCTACCATCTCTTTAGAAACGAGATTATTTGTGCTACCACTGTCCACAATGACTTTGCATACCCTATCCTTGGTTTTGCAAGCAGTCCGAAAAAGACTTTTCCTTTGCACTGGATTCTCCACCCCCTTCTCTGGCGTTAAGAGAACCTTTCGCATCATCAACAATCTTCCACCTTCAGCATCTTTTGCCTCAACATTCAGCCTCTGTTCTTTGGAAATGTGAGTCTCACCACCTTCTTTATTTTTGTCTGGACACTCATAAGATTTGTGTCCATTCTTTCCACATGTGAAGCATTTCACCACTCCACCTCTTCCTCTTCCTCTACCTCTAGTACGAGGAAAACTGTTTTCGTTAGCATACTGACCTTTCTGTTTGGTATGATTCCCTCTCTGTGAACTTCCACCTCTCTCAGTCTGAGTCTGAGGTTTCTTCCCCTCTTCCTTGGGTTTCTGATTTCTATCCTGGGCAATTGATTTGCCTCTGGCTTGACTTCTGCCTCGACCTCTTTGACCTTGTTTTTGGCTCAACTTCTCTTCATTTTTTAGAGCCATCTGATAAGCATCTTCCACTGTTCAGATGGTCATCATACTCATCTCATACTGAATGTCCTATCTCAGACCATTCATATATCTGGCAACTTTTTCATCATCACTTTCGCGATGACCTGCCTTGATGTTCAACCTGTAGAATTCTTCAATGTACTCCTTCACTATCATCAGCTTCTGTCTCAAGTTCTGCATGCTTCGAAACAGAGTAATTTGGTTATCCCTGGGAATAAATTTTGCCTTCATCTTTGCGATCATCCTGTGCCAACTCTTAATCTTCTGCTTTCCCTTGCAGCATCTGTCAGCTTGTAGCTCATCCCACCACAAGGCTGCATGTCCTTTCAATCTTGTGACATCATGTTTGACCTTTTTGTCTTCCTCGACATCTTCATAGTCAAAATATGTGTCCAGAGCTCTAATATAGTCTAGAAGCTCTTCAGCATCCAGGTTTCCCTCGTATACTGGAATATCCATTTTCACCTTAGCACCCATCCTTGCAACAACCCTAAGTAGGCATTCATTTGCATCTTCTGTTGTGACTTCTTCTCCTTCATGTTCAACCTCATTTTCTCTTTCAAAATCACTAAGATCCCCAGCACCGGTTGTGCACCTATGTGTTGTCTCCATGTCCTCAAGTCTGGCGCATAGGTCACACATCTCTCTCTCCATGGTTGGATCAGGCATTTGCCTACCCCTTCTTGTCGGCATTTCCCTATCCTCTGGCGGATCGGGTGTTTTCCTGTCCCTTCTTCTCGATAGCATGGTGAATCTTCCTTTTCCCTGCTACAGAAAGAAAAGAAATATTTTTGTGCTCTGATACCAATTGACGCAGACCTATTGACCCTCATGTCGAGGATCCACTCATAGGATCGTTCTATATGCCCTTGAGCTGGATCAACTCTTTTGATTCCCACTGGAATCTGAAAAATTATCGATCCACAGGTCCTTTTCGGCAACTCGCAATATCGTGAGTTCACGAGTTGAGACTCCAAATCTTCCTCCTCCAATTCCATGATATCTGAAATCGCGAAATGGCTATAGCTCTTACTTTGTCAGTGCCTTCCTTGCGTGACCACCGGCTAGGCTTATTGTTGTCTCCTCTCGCCTCTCGTGACTTCGCGAGTTCAAAGGTCGAACCTTCGTGCTCTCACTTCACAAATTCTCGATATATGAAAGTCAAAAGAGTGTTGACCCCTTCCACTAGGTGACATGTGTCCACCCATCAAATCGCGCGGCCCCACCTTGAGATTCCACGATGGACCTTTGCAATCGAAAGTAACTCCCTTCGATCTATGAACCCCCGAGACGTGAAATGTGATGGGGTTCATGATCAAACGGTCCTCCCGTGACCTGGATCCGACGGCTATCCATGCTCTTCATGATTTCGCCTCTCGCGACTTGGAACGCTCTATCTTTGGGCTCTCACCCTGCGAACCTCTGAGATGCGATATCTCTTGATCTCCGCCACCTGTCCTCCTCCTAACAGACGGCTATGATTCTATCGTGATTTCGCTACTCGCGACTTTGGGACTTTCGGGATGAAAGTATCGACCTCTTATCCTCTGATATGCCGAAACGACGAAATTTCAACATGTCGTCTACGTAGGTCCCACACAAAACTTCCCTATTTTTTTCAGAGTTTCGGACCTCACAACTTCACAAGTCCCGATGTTGAACTTTCGACTCTCCAACTCACGAAACCCTGAAATGGTCAAAAAAGTCTGACTTCTGTGTTGCTGAGCACACCACCTGTCCACTCTCAGATGGATGGTCCTGATTCTTTTCACAACTTCGCCACTCTCGAAGTTGAAAAAATTCTCTTTCGGACCTCCAATATCCGAGTCCCCGATACGAGTGATCTCACGACACGTGTCCTCCTTCTAGCAAACGACTCAGATTCCTTCGCTATGTCGGGACTTTGCCTTTCACGATTTCGCGAGTCTCGCTACAAAGGTTTTGACCCTTCACCTCCCGAAACCCCGAGACACAAAATATGTGGGTGATCCAATGGCCCTGCTGGTCCAGATCCTACGACTCAATTCACCCCTGAGCTTAAACAAAAAAAAAACACACCCATCGTAAACCTCCTTGCTCCTCTGCAAGATCTAATGGTTCTCAGAACCTCATGATTTCCCCTCAGAGAATTCCGACCGTCCAAATCTCCCTTGATGATTTCTGCGAAATAAAGATGGTGTTCTTCCATGAAATTTCTCCTTCCTACAGAACAATGTCGCTGCGCCTTCTTCCAAAGATTCAAGGCACTAACTCTTCTGAGCTTTTCTTTAGCAGCTTCGAAGACTCTATCACTCCTGAGCTTGATAAAAAATCCTCAAGTTCTTTGGGGAAATTTCCTGCGCGCACTCCTTGCAGCACTTCTTCAAATACACGAAGTATTTGAATCTCTTTGACTCTGTGCACTCCCTGCGACAACAGTCTTTCAACAATTTTTCTTAGGTTGCAAACACTGAGACTTATCTCGGCCTGCGCACTCCTTGCATGGCTCCTGTGCTTAATTTTCACTTCTGCGAGGATGAGAATAACGTTATCTCTTCCGAGCTTTCAGAGATGAAACTCTGGACTCTTGTCAATGCACGCCTTGTGGACAACTTCACTGCACTCCTTGCATGAAAACTCTCGCTTAGACAGAGAAACAATTGAAACTCATTCCTTACTCTCTCAGACTTCGAATGCTTAACATGAAATCATACATACATGGCATAAAAGAAAATGTATATCAGAAAGAGTAACAAGCATGAGCTTAACATTCAATCAGGCATACACAGAAAGTATTTGAACACCATGAGTCTGAATCAAGCTTCATATATTAATTTCAGAACTTTTGTACATGGTTTTCTTCTACACAGCTCTCTGCTTCAACTCTCCTATGCTCTCTTGATTGACTATGCTGCTAATGTTACAATGATACAAGTGAGGGTGTCTATATCCGTTTTCCCTCTGGCTCCTAAAACTGTCTAATCTAAGGATTTCAATTCTACCTACTTACATTCATTAACATAAATGCCTCTTAGTCCTTCAGACGAGAGCAGGACGCTCAAGGTCTGATTACAGTCTAACAATACGCCCTTTCTTAATTGTTACATTTAAGTTTGGTGCATCCAACTCCAAAATATTTTAAACAATTCAACATGTGCCCAAAATGCATTGGTGCCTACCCCACGCTTGCTTGACGTTGGAAATTCTCTTGCATCACTCAAGTGTGTCATCTATTGAAGCATAAGGATGTGACAGTGGTAACAGTCACATACATACGTAGGCCGAACTTGAATAGGGAACATACATACGTGAGTTGTCTTTGCAGTAGGCCACATATATGTGGTAAAGCCTTGGGTAAAAGGCAATGCACATGGGTTGCAGCTTGATGTGATGGTATAACACTTTGTTGCAGGGTATGACATTGTTTGTTGTAGGTTCTGACACAGTTTGATGCAAGTTTTCATGATTCTATATTGGATTATGTAGAGTGATGATAAAAAATAATGAAAGGCCATCTTGGATGCATGGAACTAACCCATGAGTATGGATTGAGGCATGTTCTGTTGAAGAACAATGTTGGTTATGACAATAAATTTATGGCACCTTGGTTATGTGATATATCTTGATGATGCTAGCTAGAGATGTCATTAATCTATTGAAGCACACTACTAGTACATGTATTGTTGGATGCTTAGTATTTTCCGTAGTGAATGGAGGTTTGAGGATGATATGTTGGGGTACATGGCTGCTACATATTTTAGTTCCATAGATGTAATATTAGAAGCATATTTGTTAGAGATCTTGGTTCTTACATTTGGCATATGGTTGGGATATGTAGTTGGTGAGTTGATGAGGTGTTCATGTTGTACATCATTGATGAGTCATAACTTGATCTATAGTTGATGTATGATTTTTACATTTCTAGTACATTGGTAGAGGCACCTAATAGCAGTTTGATTGACACATGTTTTATGGAGGATTTGGCATACATGTATGGGGATTCATAATATTGTGGTATTGGTGCATGGTTGATGTAGTTTCTTGGTACAAGTGGTGATGCATGTTGATGTACATGTTTGGTACACTCATAGATGGAATATGCTTGATGATATTACACCATTGGTATTACTTGATTAGAACAACAATTGGTATTTTTTGAGATACATGGTTATGACACTTGGTTCATGATGGAGACATATCATGAGTGATATGACACTTTTTTGGCATATTGGTAGATGCACATGGTTGGCATATTGCTAGATGCACATGTTGGCATATGGTTGATACATTCCGTTGATGAGATCTTATGACACATTGTATGGTATTGATGTACATGGTTGATGTACATAGGTGTTGTGCATGATGGGCACACAATTTGTACATGATGTACTTGGGTGATGTTCTGCTCATGATTCTCTATTTTATTGTTGAAATATATTTTGATGGTTGGTATGGCATAAGTTTGATGCATGAACAGGTCCAAGGATTGTCATATGGTAGCATATTGTTCATCTTGTAGAGAAGATAGGGGGATACATACCCATAGGGGGAGTCATTCTTCTTCCCATGGTTCTAGGAGGAGAAAAGAGACCTATACTTGAAGAAAGAGCACAGAGGCATAGTTCCAGGGGGAGCAATAGTCACAGGGGGAGTATGAGCAATACATCTTAAAAATTACATCAGAGTGATATCCCTTGTTCAAAAGGGGAGAGATTATTCAAAGGAAGATCAAAGGAATCCAAAAGGGGGATAAACCTTAGGGAGATATAGTCATGACGTTCAGGTAGGGGGAGCAACCCCAAGGAGAGTTCAAGCAGGGGGAGCAACCCCAAGAGGAGAATGACCCTTTGTCATTGATGTCAAATTGGGAGAGATAGTTACATTGATGTGATTGATTATTATTGATGGGGAGATATAGTCACATTAACTATTTATGTAGAGCATGCCTTATCTACATATTGACATCAATAATTGGTAATTGGTGTTGACATCAATGTTGGTATTTCCATCAATGCCAAAGGGGGATATTTTTGGAGCATGTTGTCATTGATTCCAATGGTTTGATTGATTAATATCAAAGGATTGATTTCAAGTGATTGATTGATGTCAAGTAATGATTGATTGATTGTTTTGAATGGATAGATGTCAAGTGGAATCATAGTCATATGATATCATGCATAGATGAAGATGGATCAATGAGTTGTCATTGGTATGATGCATTGTTCGATTGATGTAAAGATAAATCATTATTGTATTATCATGGTTGATAAGGTGCACAAATGGATGAACTCCAAAGTGGTGCCCTTATGGTTAAATCCCTCACAGGAAGATGCTTTGCGGTTGAGTTATCCTTGAAGTATGGTCGGAGAACCCATGCTTATATGTGGAATAATGATATGAAGATTAGCGAAGTTGTTGGTGAAAATATCCTAGATGGATAGTGATTGTCATGCCATTTTTGGTGGTATGTGGAATGTCACATAACTCCTCATGGTTTGAGAGTTATGGCCCTACGAAGATGAAGGACCCTCATATGTTGGCTTGAAGCCCCAAAAGGTCAAAGAAGTCAAATAACTTCCAAAGAAGAAATTATTATTTAAATAATAAAGTGAAGTGACAAAATCAAGAAGGATTATTTAAATATTAAAGTGAGGTGACAAAATAGAGGAGGAATATTTAAATGATAAAGTAATGGATAACTTTCTATTTGTGGAAAGTGGTTAACCCTAAAATGAGGAAAATAGGTTAAGTAAGCTAGAAATGGGTTAAGTGACCTAGAAGTGGGTTAAGTGACCTAGAAGATGAAGATTATAAATAAGAGGCTAGGGTCTCTTGTGAAATGTACCTTTTGTGTATCTTTTGTGAGTATCTCTTGAGCATGATTGAAGATCTATTCTGAG
Source organism: Picea engelmannii (assembly GCA_009831015.1). Taxonomy (NCBI): domain Eukaryota; kingdom Viridiplantae; phylum Streptophyta; class Pinopsida; order Pinales; family Pinaceae; genus Picea; species Picea engelmannii. The sequence continues at coordinate 23,670 of ML846928.1, forward strand.
AGAGAGAGGGTATGGAGGATCTCATGAACACATCAAAGTTTTGGCATGTATGAGATCATGATGGAAAAAGTCTCGGAGGTTCAGAAACCCTAGTTTCAGAGGTGTACATAGGCTACAATGAGCTAGGGCACGTACATACGCAGGTTGTATGAAGACAGGGCGTGTACAGTGGATGAAGTCATGGAGATTGGTGGTTGAGCTAAGGACAGGCTCTTGAAGACTGAAGCAGGTTCTAGATCTGCATTCTATGGGCTCATATCTTTTATATAAATTTTGGTATGGTTATATTATTGTCTTGATAGATACTATTGCTTGTTGTGTGGCGAATGCTTAAGGAATTCTTGGTATGGCTATTATGATGTGATTTCTGTTGGCTGATGGAGTGAGCAACACTCTTATGATTTGGTGATGATATGACTGCGATAGTATACTAGTTTCTTATACATGATTGAGTAGCATTCATATTGTATGGTTGAGAAGCATGAATAAGTTATTGGAGAGCTTGGATGTGTTGTGATTGGCTGTGGGTCAGTTTGGTTAGTAAAATACAAAATAATATATGATTGCAGGTTGCAGAGAACCTGAGTTTATTTTGAAGAGAAAACCCTAAGTAACTCAGAAGGAATATGCAGGCTGTAATACAGAATGACCGTGTGGATACACATATTGTAGTGAGCCAGGGCATGTACATACGTGGGCTACACTACTGACAGGTCGCGTACCTGTGATAGATTGATATTCGTGGAGGATTGTTGCATCAAATCAGTTGGTGCTAAGGATGTAAGTTGAGTTTTTCATATAGAGCTGGTGCTCTTGTAGAGTTGTACTCTATTCAGTTGTTGCTGATAAACCCCAAGGATTGAAGTCCGTAATAAAAATAAAATTGTATATACATCTCGTGTTCTTTGTGTTCCTTGTGGTGATGATTTGTTGATGATATATTGTTGATATATCTTGCTGATATGTGTTCACATTTAACTGGTTATAAAAGACATCAATGGTTAATCAGTTAATGGTGATTGCTAACTAATGATTTTTGTGTAAGAGGGAAGTTTTGAGAAAAAGATCCCTCTGTTCACCCCCCCTCTCAATGTAGTCGGTGTGTCCAACAATACATAATTACAATTCATGTACCATTTAAACAACAATGTAATGAAACATAATTAACAAAACTAGTACCCAACGGAGGAATATATGTAATCATACATAAATATATTAAAATAAACACATGGTAGACACTTATCTGGTATAAATAATCCACCAACTACATGTAGACATTTGATTTTCCTCCTAGCATTAGAATTTGCTTCTTATAACTCAACAACATGTCACCCCTCAGCTGGGGCTTAAACTCCACTTGGGAAAGGAAATACTATCTAGGTAAGGTCTCTCAACAACAACAACAATTTTAGTTCAGGTTCCAAGTTTAACAACCAACATACAATCTCTCATTCCACACATGCCTATCCCACCCCAGGAAGTTTTCCCCTTCTCTATTCAATAGTCCTTTGGCTTCCCCACTTCCCTTCCAGGACTTCAACAATAGAACAAATAGAAAGTATCAGAGCCCTGTAGCTTCATATTGGCAC